>PVJN01057591.1:0-12409 GCA_004026805.1 Lasiurus borealis
CGTCGACCTCCCCTCCCCGTGTCGCCCCTCACCCTTCCCCGCGCCCCCATCTCCCCTGCCTCCCTCCCACCCTCCAGCAGCGATGGCAGAGGAACAACAACAGCCGCCGCCGCCGCCGCCGCCGCAGCCCGATGCCCATCAGCAGCTCCCCCCCTGCGCCCCCGGCCCGGGGGTGGCCCTGCCAGCCCTTGTGCCCGGGCTGCCAGGGACCGAGGCCAGCGCGCTGCAACACGAGATCAAGAACTCCATCTGGTAAGAGGATCCGGCGTCGCGGGGCGAAGCAGCCCGGGCACATTGCTGCTGCAGAGGGGGTGGGGGCGGCGGCGGAGCGGCCGGTGCCTTCATTGAACGCGGGTCTCGGGGGTCAGAGGCGTGTTGTGCACAGGGTCCGTGGGGGGTGTGTGTGTGGGGGGGAAGGGGGGGCATGGGCGTCGGGTCCTGGGTGTTCGGAGCCCCCCGAAGGCTTTGCCCCGCCGCGGGGAGGGCGGTAAACAAGGCACGGATGGGCGGCTTCGGCGTCGGTGTGCGGGGGAAGCGGGGTCGGCAGGGAGGCATCCTGCCTGCCTGCCTGCATGACGGCGGCGTGCGCCGGGCCGGGGCGTGCGGATGTGTGTTTACTCCTGGTGGCAGCCAGGCAGGCGGGCAGGCAGGCGGGCGGGGAGGAAGGAGTGCATTGTGAATTCTCTCCAAACAGACACGGTGCGTAAGAATATATTAATAGGCGGGACAAAAAAACCTAATGATAATGGGTGTCTCTCTCTTCCTTTCGGTTGGGGTAGCTGCTGCTTCCGAGTGTGTTTGCTTCCTTTATTCGGGGATGCAGTGTCTCTTCCCAGGGAGTGTATTCTTTGCAGCATGGGTTGTGAAGGAAGAAAAAAAAGGCTTCTTTAGTATAAGATTATTTTTTAAAGGGGGTAGTTTACACTGTAAAATAGATAAAAGGCCCTTTGCCATCTATATTCCTGTGCTTTTTTTAAATATATATATATATATATATATATATGTGTATATATATATATATATATATATATATATATATATATATATATATATGAGAATTTCCAGTATTTCCGCATTAGATTAAACTCTGAAAGACTGGGGCCAGCCTTTTAATAATTAAGTGCACCGAGTGAAGTCTATCCTTTCAGAGCCACTGCAAATGTTCTTTGAGCGTGAACTTGCATTTTTTTAAATTTAAAACTGACATTTTTTTAAAAAAAGTGGAGTGCTATTTTTAAAGTGGGAAGCAGTATTTGGAATTCGGTGTGAGAGACTACTTTTAATAGAACTTTTAAAATAGAATTGAATGTGGTGTAAAACTCTGATTTTGAAAATGAAATCTTGTATGCCCATCATTGAATGTGACTGCTAAAATATCAAGACTCCTGTTATATTGCAATTTAAAAAGAAATGCACCATAAAATAACTGACATTGCAGTACAATATTTTCACATTTGAAAACTGACAATTTCTAAAATACAACATTAAGGTTTATTATGTAGTAATTTTTATTGTTTTCCTGGTGTACATCCATATTGTCATGATGCTAATATGAAGTAGGTCAGTGCAGGCTTTAATAGTTTTATACTAGAGTAGGGGGCAGCTGTGTACCTTGCTTTCAGTTTTAATTTTAAAATGAAGTTTAAATGTTTTTTTTTTTTTTTTTTTTTTTTACTTTGACAATGGTCATGTGGCAACTTGAATAGGTCAGAAAAATAGTAATGTGTGTGTACTGGGTATGTGTGAGTGAGTGAGTGTGTGTGTGTGTGTGAGAGAGAGAGAGAAGGCTTTATTCTTCAATGGATACTCTCAGCTCCCTATTAAAGCTGTAATATAAAAGGAAGAGATAGATGTTTAAGCTTCTGCTCACCAGAAACCAGAGTGCCCCCCACCACCTCCCATTAAGTTACTTGATATAACTTAAGTGTTCCTGAAATCATCATTAAATTAAATAAGCACTTTAGTTTTTTCATCCAGGTAGGGGGCACCCAAATTAAAAAGACTAAAATCTTTTAAGAAAGACATATTTAAAAAGTTGAATTAGTAATGTGTATTTTGATTTATTATGAGAGAGCAAAAGGGGAACATTTTATAATTTTATGGTATTTTAAAAATAAGAGTAAGTTGTATAGATAACTGACTGAAGTGTTTGAATAATAATGATAGTGGAGTGCTCTTTTTGGTAAATCATGTGATTTAATAATTCTTTCATTGGTAATTTATGTTTACACATCCATTACAATTTAACTGCACTGACTTTAATGTGAGAAATCCTGTCCTGAAGCAGAGTGCACTTGAGTTTTTGGTACTTGCTCTGGAAAAATAATGGCCAACAATCACTTTAATTTCCAAGTGTACAATTTTAATATTTATTTTTAAATTATAATGGCACACTTACTGGCATTTAATTTTCAACTTTAGAAATCCTATTTGCAAAAGTTGTTTCTTTATATTTAAAACTTTGTAAAAACATTAGTGATCATAAACAACATGAGGGAATATATATAATATATAGTTTCATATCTGATGTTTCACAAGAATGGACTTATAGATTTATCAGGTAACTATATAAAGACATTTAAAAGTGAAATACCTTCAATACCATCTATGAAATAGGGTGTCCTAAAAAAAAGTATATGAACTTTAATAGCTGATAACTCAATTTTGAAAATGAAATTTCCTTTAATAAACACTGCCATGTGCAAAGTTGCATGTATACATTTTTTGGGATACCTTATATATATATTAAATTAAAATATCTTTTAATAGATAAGATTGCAATTCTTTAGGTATCCCATTTACATTTCTTGAAGTAACAATGCCTTCTTACCAATTTTTTTTATCACCTGAGAATATTCTGAGAGATTATCCATTCTGTTGCTTCCTATATCAATCTTTGATAACATTACTAATGACAATTTAAAATTACATTAAGCAGAAATTGTTAAATGAGTTTTGCGTGTAGGTTGATTCCAAGAGTATATTGGACTTGCAGATCACAAGCATGTCTATACTTGTTCTATTCTGCAAATATAAATATAGTAGGCGATGTAGGCCGTTAGCTGGACAATAGAGCTACTTTATTATCTCAGTTCATAATTATTTGTTTTTGTTTGTTAAACTAAAGAGCTGTTTGACAAAAGTATGTCCATTTTCATTTCAAGCATAAAATTAGTCTTTGAAAAAGAAGATTAGGTATTTAAAGTTGAAATGATGGTACTTAATGGGATCAGAAGTTATATTTCTTAAGAATTGGAAATATGTATTTTACAGATAGTTCTAGAAAACAAAGCTACTACTAACTTGATAGGGGTGTTATATTTAATATATTTATGACTATCTTCAATGGAGTCCAAGCCTGCATGTACCTTTCTTGACCTTTCTCATTCCTACTCCATAGACTCCAGCTCACTTATACTACTCGCTTAAAAGGGGATTTATTTGCAGAGTTGTGTTCAATACTGAATATAGTGTAAGAAATGTTATGTATATTTTCTAAGCAATAGAATTGTAAACCTTTCATAAAAAAAGAAAACTACTAACTTGTGTCCTTTTCGTAAAGGAATACTCATAGTGACAATCTAAAACAAAGCCACAACCTAATCCCACTGTAAAAATTCTTTAACATGACACCCCTCTTAGTTATCTAAAAAGAATACCATGGCAAGTTTTTCTTTCCTCTTATCTCCAAGTGTCTTAACAGGTGTTGTTGTTTTTCTATTTAGCTTAAACAAACAAACAAAAATTTCCTAAGTGTTTTTCTTTGTGTTTTTCAAACAGTTATACTTGAAACCCTGATAGAATAAAATTGCTTTGGAAAAAATAGAATAGAAAAAATTACATTTGCATCCTATTCTGCCTGCTATTATTTTTAAGAATAATCATACCTACATGGGTAGGAGCGATTAACATATTTGCAATAATGTGTAGACTGCAAATCTTTTCCTAGAAATTCAAAATCATCCCTGATGTTTTATTGTAGATAATGTTCTATACTGTATTTATTCAACAAACAAATTCAGGAATTCTTAAAAGAATTAGTGGTTATTATTGTTTTTATTTATGTAACTTTATTTTCAAGTAAGGCCTTGTAAACCATTTTTTTATATATATTTTATTGATTTGTTACAGAGAGGAAGGGAGAAGGATAGAGAGTTAGAAACATCGATGAGAGAGAGACATCTATCAGCCGCCTCCTGCACACCCTCTACTGGGGATATGCCCGCAACCAGCGTACATGCCCTTGATCGAAATCGAACCTGGGACCCTTCAGTCCACAGGCCGACGCTCTATCCATGAGCCAAACCAGTTTCGGCTGTTAACCGTTTCTTAAAACAGTCTTAGAAGTTGTGTCAATGTTCTGGTCGGCAAACTCATTAGTCAACAGAGCCAAATATCAACAGTACAACGGTTGAAATTTCTGAGAGCCAAATTTTTTAAACTTCTTCTAACACCACTTCTTCAAAATAGACTCGCCCAGGCAGTGGTGTTTTGTGGGAGAGCCACACTCAAGGGGCCAAAGAGCCACATGTGGCTCCGAGCCACAGTTTGCCCATCACTATTCTACCCACTTAGTAAGAGTGAAATTGAATGACAGGTACAATTCCTCTGATTCATTATCAGACCCTGGAAACATTGCAGGGACCAGAGCTCCTTGTCTGTATTCAGTCTTGTAAGTTATATAGATTTCTGAATCTGGCACATTTTAGATTTACAACTATAATCAAAGTAGAATTACATATGTGGACCATTTGGGATGTTATCTAAATTCTAATTTAATCCCAAATTGAGCAATTTTGTTTAACTTTCTTATTTCTCAGTTACAGTGAGTAAAGTATGGTGATCCTAAGGTTTACCCAGTGATTCCATATTAGTCCCAATTTCTGTCCCCTGTCCTAAAACTTAGTTTTGTCCTTGGTTCTGGGTCAGGCAGTTTATTAACTCTCTCTGAGAAACAGTTATATTTCCTTCAACTGCAGTGGGAAACATTTACTGTAAAGCTCCTAACTGAGGAGTTTACTTTAACCATAGCCCATAATCTTCATTTTACTTTAAAGTTAGAGACTGACTAGTACATCCACTGGCTTTCATATATTTTCCATTAATTGGTTGACTTGCTATCTGCCCTGAGCTAGGTCTGTCTTACATATCAAGCACACCAAAGACTTAAGGTGCTTTTTGCTTGTCTATATTGAGGCCAGCTGTGATGGTTGCATCCCAACACTAAGTGTTTCTGATTCCAGAAAGAAGGCAGTTCCTGTTCTCTTCTATGATTTGAAACTGATGAAATTGTCTGCTCTATTGACCAGAAAGGCAAGTTAAGCAATTTCAAGCCCCTTGACTTTCTGGCCTTGTTTAGCTTAGGCAACGTGTGTGTGTGTGTGTGTGTGTGTGTGTGTGTGTGTGTGTGTATTTGCATAAATAATTGACCAATTTGCTTTCCCTATTGGGAGTTGTCTTTAATGATGTCATGTGCAGAACTGATTTAGTTTCTATATCATGGTTAGTTTTTGGTCCTATTGGGGGAAATGAGTTTCACAGTGGTAGAAAAGACAGAAGTGTCTCATTTGTTGTGAAACATGCTTTGAATAAAAACTTATGTCTAGTCACCTTTGATATTAGAAAAATCATGTTGCACATTAACAGTGTTCAGATGAAAATAATGAAAATAAACGTTGACATTTACTCAAATTTGAGCACTTTGTGCAAGATCATTGTGTATGTACTCACCTGAGTACCTGCTATATATGAAGTGCTATGCTAGAAACTGGCATTTGAGGGATATCCATTCATTTGCAATATTAACCTAAGCAAAAATTTGCAATAAGATATCTCTTTTATTCAGTTAGGGAACCAGGGAAGGAAGTCACAAGTGCCAGAGTGTTAACTGTGGAAAAAATAGATCTTAGTTTCCTTGTCTAGAACATGGAAGGTTCATATTAGATGACCTTGAAAGTTCCTTTAGGGTAAATTATTATTCTTATTACTAAATTAATAATTGACAACAATAATAAAGCATACCATAAGCACAGTGAAAACTAACAGCATTAACTACTCATAGGTAATCAGCAGAACATTGTCAATGGATGGATTATTAGGATTTGTCAGCCTTTCCTGGGTTTTGGCTCTAGAAGACTATCTGAAGATGTTATTCACTTATTGTTACCTTGTGCAAGAGTTCTTTTATGTGAAATTCCGTCTGTAAATATTTATTGGGCATGTATTTCATTTAAAGTTAGGAGTTGTTGCTGATTATACAAAAAATAATGTATGTAAGGCTATGCTGTATCCCTGTTGTTGGGAAGTATACTAGTTGCTAGTTGAGAGATTGCACTGGGGGGTTGGGTGGGGTTTTTTGTGTGCTTTATTTGTTTATAAACTGGTGCTCAATTCTTATAAACACCTCATAATGGAACTTTTTTCTATAGTAATGATTTAATATTTTTAAGGCATTGGTTAATATTATATTGTAAATTTGGTTATGTAAATAAGAAAGGTGTGTATTCTTTTCAGAATAATTCAGGTTAGGGTAGACGTTTTAATGTGTAGTTGTGACAGAGTATTCTTTAAGAACAAGACAGTAAGATGGTTACTACTTCATATCTTCGACAAAACTATACCACTATTATCCAGTGCCTCCCTTTTCATCAGTCTTTCTGTGTCTAGTTTCTTTCTCCTGCTTTCTCAAGGGTTCTAAGAGTTCAGGTTAAAGATGAGCAGCATGGAGCAGTAGGGAGAAGAATCTTCCTGCCTTGGGCAGGATAGTAAAGAAGGAACAGTAAGCTCTGAAGCTAATGCACTTGATTGCTGACTATGAGATTAAGAGAGTTAACACCTAACTTTAACCTACGTGAATAAAAACTGAAATGTATTATTTTTTTCTTGAGACTTTTTTCTGTTTCTTGACTATATGCCTCCAATTTATAAGAGGAAATAGAAAACAATGAGGTTTGGTTAATTATGCACACAGTACCTCTATCAGGCATCTATTATGGTAACTCTTATATACATTACAAAACATTGTGTGGGCGGTGACGTTTTGTATTTGTCATATCATAAAACAAACTGAAAGCATACATATATTCTTTGCTACTTGAACCTCTGTTTGGTTATTGAATTCAAAGTGTGGGAGGTCAGAGTGACAGACTGAGATCTGTTATGTCTTAGAATTTTGGAAGATAAGAATCCATATGGTGTGAGATACCATCTCCCCCAAATAGCCTTATCAAATATATGTAATTATATATATATTTTTTAACAGAATTTATTCATAATCTGGGTTTGGATAGCAAGGGTTCACGTGGCAAAAGGTACTTCTTACTCCTTCCAATAAAGAATTAGCAAATTCACTTGAATTTGAATGCTAAATTGATTAGTGATGCTTACCAAGGGCATGGGAATAGGAAGTAATGGTAGTACATATACCCTATAATTATCTTCCCCTTTCTTTCTGAAATCTGTAATTTTTAGAATTTGAGTTCTATTTTAGGTACAGCATCAGAACTATTGGTTATCTTAGAGGGTATTAGTCCTTAGGGCTATCGTGTTTATATTTATGATACCTAAATTTAAGATACAGACATTTTTTTACTTGTATTCTTTTTTTTTAATGACTTTCCTACTTTGGTTATCTGATTCTGCCAAGTAAACTACAGAATGAGAATAGGGGATTATTGTATGAAGTGGCTACTTTAGTTTGCACTACCCATAACTCTTTTTCTTTGCTTTCATTATCTTGATTCTCTAATTATATGCTCGTCTCTTTACCTACTACCTTAAAAACCTTTCTCTTTTTTCTACTGATATAAGTGCCTAACTGCCTAACTTGAAGATTCAGCTCATGTGCTACCCTTCAATGAAACTTTCCGAACTTGCAGGGAACATGACCTGAGTTGTATAAATTAATTTTTTTCTAGTTTAGACTGGCCTTACCTGAGATGAGTCTATTTTAGTGAATTTTTACTGAATTAATTAAATATTCCCTATGTAAACATTTCTAATATGTAAAGTTTATAGGAATTCAGGAGGGACTGCATATGCCTGAAACAAAGCAATCACTACATAATAAGTAATTTATAATATGACAATAAAATATTGTGGCGTAGCCAAGAATTTGCCATTGTTTTTTTGCAGTATATATGAAATGTAAAAAATTTAATTAGACAAGTGTATCATTTCAGTGACACCTGGCTTGGAGTAAAGTTGGTATTTCTGGGAATTTGGGAAATTTATTTGAATAAGATGCTTTAGTTGATGTAGTAAGTGAATCACTTCCCTAATTTGATTGCAGTCATTAGATTTATGCAGTGTGATCTAAAAAATTAACTGTCAGATTAGTAAATGCTTAATCCCTTTTTCTGAAGGAGTAGATATTAGCAAGCACTGTGTGACCAAATTCTGTACAAACACATTTTAAAGAAGTGAGATAAGAAGATCAAAGACTAATACTGAATGTATACAAGATAGAGGTGCAGGAAAACTGAATTCAGTACATCGTATTTTAATATCTACTATATGAAGGCATAGGAAAGTTAAAAAGTAATAAGACACTTTATTACTTTTAAAGCAGTCATCCCTTTTGTGGTAGTTGTGTGTATCATCAAGTGAATCTAACAAAAGAAAGATTTTATTAGTGCATTAATGGTATAATCAGTAGTACAGTTAAATAACAGAATTAGAAGAGAGAGGGATTCAGTGAGGACGTAATATTTTTATTGGCAAAATTCAAGATGGTGGCCTTAACAAAAAATCAGGGGAGGGGCTATTGATCCAGATACATTTACTAAGGAATCTTCATTCCCACTATCAGGAATAACATTAAGAATTATTGATCATAGTAAGCCTTGTTAGTAATGAGAATAATTAGAGAAAAACAGCTTAGGACAAAATTTGCCTGACTGAGGAGTGGAATTTCTACCAGTATCAATCCTTTTACCTGAGTTTTAATGTACAAAGGTAGAAGAATGAATGCAAAGTAATAATGGAGAAGAAAAATAGGTTGAGGGTGGGTGGGAACGCAGGCAAAGGACCAGGAGCAGTCTAAGCAGTCTAGGAAGAGGACTGTGTATTCTGAATTGACTCTCAGTGACAGACAGCACTTCATGAAGAGTATTAGAATATTTGGTGAGGGATCCTCTCATTCAGCCCATATCTCCACTCCTGTATCTTGGCACCTGTGGCACCTACCTATGTACTTTCCCATTATCAGAGGCAGTTTATTCCCCCCTGTTGGATTCATCTCTTTCCTTGTATTTATGGAATTTGTTCTAACATATACCCTGTTTTTGTCAGCATTATCAAATTGTTTTTTTCCACTGGCCACTTTTCCTGTTAGTTTACACATTCGTATGATGTCCTTAAAGCAAGCAGCAAACAACCTTGGAGAAAAGACTTTTGCAGTAAAACAAAGAGTTGATCTCTCAGTGACCTAAAGAGTTCTTTCATAGTCCTAAGAAAAAAATGTCATTAGGTAAGTGAATTAATAATGCAAATACTCATCTTATAAGATGAAATACAGTTAACATGCAAAAAACTTTACTGTTAGTGGTAAAAAAATAAAGCGGAAAACTTTTAAAAATATGTTTTTCTTAATTTTTAGAGAGAAGGGAAGAATAGAGAGATATAAACATCAGATGAGAGGGCTACATCATCAATTGGCTGTCTTCTGCACAACCCTTACTGGAGATTAAGCCAGCAGCGGGGGCATATGCCCTTACTAGAATCAAACCAGTGACCTCTTGGTTCATGGATAGACATTTAACCACTGACCCACAGTGGTTGCCAGGCAGAAAATTACTATTTTTGACCACTAAGAAAAATATTTAGGAACTACAGTAACCATCCGCTAGCTGATCTTGTCCAGGGTTTTGCAGTTTTCCATATTCCTTTCTCTTCCCTCCAGTCTCTCAGTTTCTATCCTGTTGTACAATATGTAAGCCCACTCATATTTTTGGTGGAGTAGTGTGAACATATATCTTACAAGCATTAACTGTGTTTGCACTTAGGTGGTAGAACAATGTGTGATATTTTTCTCCCTACTTTACTATATTTTCCAAATGTTTTTGAATGAGTGAGTGTTATTTTTAGTTTGGAAAAATACCCAAACAAGTAAAATAATGCCCTTTGTCTATCCTGCTGCTTTTTCCTTTTAGCTGAAGTCTGTCCACCAGGCTTCCACCCCCACACACTGATAGATCTTCTCTCTGCTCTTGTCCCTTTTAACTCTTGCCGTCTGGCTTCCTGCTTTTCTTGCCAACTCAGTGGCCCTTTTTCAGTCTTTATCTTTCATTACGACTCTAACTTTTCTTGTCATTATGATTTCTTTGCACTTTTGAAATTCTCATTCATTCCTTTTTCAGAGGTGCCTTTGTATCAGCTACTCTGCCTGGCATTGGGGACTCCCTGAGCAAGAATGTGAAATCCTTTTTAATGTACCTTATCTCTGATTGATTGACATTTTATTTTCCCGGCTTTCTTCCTTTAGATGCTCTTAATATCCAGACACTTATTTCTCATCCATCCTATTGTTTTTCTCTTTTCACTTTGCTAAAATCAGGAAATAGTTGGGTAGGGCTTGGCCAGTGTACTTAGCTGAAGTGTTGTCGGTGTACTAAAAGGTCGCAGGTTTGATTCCCTGTTAGGGGGGCACATACCCAGGTTGCAGGTTCAAACCCCATTCAGGGTACACGTGGGAGGCAATTGATCGATTGGTATTTCACTCTTATATCCATCTCTCTCTCTCTCTCTCTTTCTCTCTCAAATCAATAAAATCATGTCCTTGGGTGAGGATTAAAAAAAAAGAAGAAGAAGAAGGAATTGATGGGCTGAACAGACAACTCTACCATAACTACTCATTCATTCGGCAGAATATGGGGAACAACCACTATTATATTAAACTTGGCATTTTCATGATAATCCTTCTTCTGTGTCATGGTGCCTTGTTACTTCAGTTTGCTTTCATTTCCAGTTCTACTTTTGGTGATAGATATCACTGTTCCTTCAGTCTATCAGATTGCCAGTATTGATTTTCATATTTGATTTTTCTCTCATTCTCATGCCCAGTATTTTAACAAGTTGCCAAGTTTGCATTGTCACTTAAGTTTCTCTTTATTTTCCTACTTATACTCCAGCATCGTAATTCAGTGCTATACTATTTCATTCCTGGGCTATTACAGTGGCAACATAGCTGCTCTCTGCTCCTCAACCCCCACTGAACTATGCTGTATATTGTTGTCAAAATAAATCTCCTAAAAATATTCTTTTTCATGTAGTCCCCTTCTAAAAACATACAACTTCACCTTACCCACCATGGCATGTCTAAAGATTTTCATCAGGTTTCAACATGAGTATAATCTAGCCTAATGCAATCAATCTAACCCTATTTCTTATTGTTAACCAACATTTAACTCCACTTCAGTCCAGTGGACACTTCACTATTGGCCTTTTATTTTGTAGTTCTGCTTTTATTCCTGCTTTATTCTTTTGTGGATTTTCCACTTTCCTGTCTCCAACCTACTTAATCATGTTTTAAACATTTTAAGTCATAGCTCAAATTACAGTACCTTGAAACATTCTTTAGCTACGCTAGTCCAAATTGGCCTTTTCTTGATCTCATGTATAGTGAATTCTGTACAATTAAATATTTAAACACTTTTAATATTTTTTAGTATGCTGTTGTTTTTTTGTCATTTTATATTTTTCAATTACAGTTGACATATAAGATTATATTAGTTTCAGGTGTACACTTGTGAGGTGGATGGGTGGTGCTCCGATCTGGTCTGAAGTTCTCCACTAAGTGCACTAGCTAAGTGGCTTCCCAGGAGGTGCAGGTCAAGGTCAGCTACTACCTGTGTTCTGTCTGGGGCTACCCAAGCGATCTGCAGATGGCTGCTACTTCTGCTGGGCTTGGAGGTACTCAGGAGAGGTCAAGCTGCAAACCAAGGCTGGCTGCCACTAACCAGGCCTGGGTCCACTTAGCAAGAGATACAGGGAATGCCGAGACTAGATGCTACTTGTTTGAGAGATTTTTAGGAAAATCTGAAGCTTGAGCCAAGACAGGCCATTCATAAGTAAAGAAGTCAGCAAGCTTTCTCTGCAAAGGACCAGATTGTAAATATTTTTTGGCTTAAATATTTTTTGCTTTGAGGACATGGGGTGTCTGGTGTATCAGAAAAGTACCAGGGACAGTATATAAATTAATGGATGGCCAGATTTATGGACTCCTATATCTTATCACTGGGAAGACTGCTCAAAGAATATGGATAATGGTTTCAATCTTCACTCCCTTTTATTGACAAACAGTAGATGATAGTCATCTGCTTAATATTAATTATATTATTATTCTCCCTTGGGTAAACCCAGGATTATGTGAAAGCATATTAGAATGCAAACTGAGTGTGGAATACTCTTA
>PVJN01057592.1:0-12409 GCA_004026805.1 Lasiurus borealis
ACACCTGGCTGATAACCCTTAGGTCTTGGGAGTGGAGGTAGGAGTGCAGACACTTTGCTGAGTTTAACCTTCCCTTGACTGAGAAGGATCAAATCTGGCCACATGATAATCGCCCTGTCCATACAAGAATGCTGCTTCAGAGGGCTCTTAGGTGCTCAAATACTTGGAAAACAATTTCATTGTAGTGCACTCCCCATATGCTGTCTGAGAGTTATCTTTTTTATCCGACCAAGGCCGAGGATTTCGAGATGTGGCTAACATATTCATCCTCATCATGTGCAATGAAGAACGCTGGCCTGGGAGCTGGAGACAAGGGTTCCACTCTCGGCCCAACTTTTCACTCTCATGTATCTACATCACAACTCCTGTCTCCGGCTCTCACTTCTCTGACTATAAAAGAAGGAGGTGATAGTGGGACATACATACACACTGCTCTTCCTGTGTCTTGCCCTCTCCACACCTGGCATATCACACATAATTTCTTATTTAAAAATCACAATGATCCTAAGTTGGGGCCCTTGTTGTTACACCACAGGTGCACTGTGCTGTAGTGAGAATGGGCAGAGTAGGGTTAGATCCTAGACTTGACTCCAGCTATTGAGCTGCAATTGCTTAGGCTTTCTAAGAAATTTTCCAAGACTGTGACTTGAGAGATTGGGGAAGCCATTCCATCCCCTTAACTATTCCTTTTCTACAGCTTGAGTTGTAGAGAACCTCTTCAATAGCTATCTCATAGGTTTCAACCCAGCTCTGAAGACCCTCTGACCAAAACAAACAAATAAACAAACAAAAACCCCACCAGATTGGCATGTGAGTGACAGCAGCAGTCCAAGGCAACCCTCTGTTTCATCATCTCACCCCTGGAGGAAGACCAGACTAAACACAGGAACAGTGCTTCTAAGGAGGAGCCAGAGGCCTCCCTAGTGACTCATTTAGCTCCAGGAGAAGCCCTGCCTCCCAGGGATCAGCAGGCAGCCTTCAGACGGTTCTCCGGAAGCCCTTTCCCATGGCGTGCAGAGGGAGGCAGAAGATGCAGTCTCAGGGAGAGACACTGCAGTGGAGCACAGCCTCGAATGAATTTGCAGTGTGAGCTCAGCCAGTCGCTTCCCCGATTACTACAGAGAAGTAGAATGGAGCCAGTGTAGGGGAGCAAGGGAGTGAGGCCGTCAACCAGGTTTGAATCCAAGTTCTGCCACTAGCTAGGACAGTGGTCAGCAAACTCATTAGTCAACAGAGCCACATGTGGCTCGTGAGTCTCAGTTTGCCAACCACTGGACTAGGAAATAGGAGATGTGGCCTTTCAGCCAAGACTCTTAGCACCTAGGGTAGGCATCCTCAGTCTAAATTTGAATCTGAACTGGAAGATCAATCATCAGGCTCTGCTGCTGACTGGGGCCAGTGGGAGCACTTAACTCCTTTGGGCCTCAGCTTCCTCATCTGTGAAATATCACAAAGGTAGGTCACTGGGAGAATCCAAGGTCATGTATACAGTGTCTCACACACCAGGCCCTTGATCACTATTAGGACCAACCCACTGCCTCTCTACACTCAGCCTACCTCGAACCACCTAAGAAATGCTTCAGGCTCATGCCTGGTCCCATATCATTTAAGGAGCAGGTCTATTAAAATCCAGATCACAGTCAGAAATTGGTTTGCAAATCCCATCACTATAGATTAATTCATCCAAGACTAGAAAGGGAGGAGCACAAGCCAGGACCTCTGCCTACTGGGTGGGGGCTTAAGGGGTTGGACATCAGCATGGACATGCCACAGAAGGATAATGTGGACATAACAGTGTCATAGCTCACTTGCTTTCATAAAAGGCAGAAATCAGACACTCTCTGAGTCCAGGAATCAAATGGCTTCCACAGGTCGACATGGAGCTTCTGCAGGTTCAAACAGGAGGAAGAGGGTTCCCTCCACCCCTCTCTCATTCATGTCTTTTCATCTGATACCTGGCTCAGCAGAGGAAAGCAAACAGGAATGCATAAAGTCATGCCTACCATTGTTAACAGTTTCAGTTGAGACTCAGGCAAGTCAGAGAAGAAACAAATGCTTCTCCAGTGCTGCCTTCCAATGGGCTGAGCAAGAGGCAAGCATTGGCAGTTAGAAACCCACTCACTGCCCTGTCTCATGGAGCTCAGATTCCCAGCCAGGTCAAATCCCAGTGTATTCTATGGCTGACACTAACCCACTCCTTTACTGAGATTATTCCATAGTCAGTTACCGTATGTCAGGACTTGCATTTGCTTCCCACCTGCCAGAAGGTGAGGAACCCCCATCTACGTGTCAAACAATGCCTCAGTGTGTCAAAGGGGCTAAGATTAGATGTTTGGATGGGGTCCTATAGGGTGCAGAGGACAGAGGGATGGGAAAGGTTGATTGAGAGTTTTAAAGATGAGTAGATACTTTGCAGGCAGTCAACAGTGAAGGAAGGGCAGTGCAGACAAAGGTGCACCCTGAACAAAGACCTGGAGGTGAGACCAGGCTGATATTCTCAGAGAAATTACAAGATGTTTAATCATGGTTAAGGCCCAGAGTATGAGGGCTAAAGACGGCCTGAGGGGCTTCCTAACATTTACTAAGAATCTGAATTATGCCCAACTCTGTCTCTTATGGTTTTATTTCAGCCTTATCACCTCTGTGAGTTTTGCTATTATCCCCACTTTTACTGAGTCTCACGGTAGTTAAATGAGAATTGCCAAAGATCATGCAATTGAAATCGGATTTCAAAGCCAGGTCTGTCAGATGGCAAAGTCACGCTTTGTCGACTCTGTGCCATCACTTTCAATGCCATGATCCCACATTCATACCTTCAACAAATATTGTTGAGCCTTGCAATGTGCAGGCACCATTTTGCTGGGGACAGAGAAGCTAGTCAGACAAGGATCCTGCTCTCAAAGAGTTTTCACTCTGATAGAGGGGGAGGAGGGGAGACAAAGTATCTGAAAAAAATGCCCAATATAATTTTGAATAAACTAAGTGCCATGAAAAAGATAAATAATGGGAATGAGATTGTTGGTTGAGGTGAGGAGAAAAGAGGACTCTCCCTAGGATGGTTGGAGAAAGGCCGTCTAAAGAGATCACATTAGAATGAGACCTGAATGATGAAAAAAAGGCAAATAATGGGCAATCTAAAGAGATATGCTGTAGATAGAAGAAAGTGAAAAGGTCCTGGGGTAGGCACCAGATTGTTCAGGGGGCAGAAATAAGGCCACTGTGGATAGAACAGAGGGGGCTGTGGGCATGCATAGAAGATGAGGTCAGGAGGATGGACAGGGCCAATGAACGTGTTTTACAGAATGTAGCTGTTCCTACATGAAGAGATTAAGGACAGGATGTGGAACAAGGCAGAGGTTTTACTGTCAGTGAGAAGGCTAGCTTCCCTGGGAGTCAGTCTGGTGCAAAGGAAACATCCCCACTCTGGTTCTTCCTCGGCACAGAAAGCTTACAATGCAACAGAGGGATTAGGAAGGTTTCAGTCACTTACTATTGAATTCATTGGACAAATGCTCACAGAGTGCCCACTAGGCACCAGGCACTATTTTGGAAAGTAGGATTTCAGTGGAAACCCAGGTCAGGGCCTGCCCTCACAGAGCATTTATCCCAGCAGCAGAGAGCCAAGCAAGCAGATTAGGAGAGCCTCAGTGCAGGGCCTGGGTATCTGGGGAGTAAAAGGAGTGCAGGGCAGGAGCGGGTCAGGGAAAACCCCCTGGAGAGCTGGCCCTGGGAAGGAGGGGTGTGGCCAGCAGAGGGAACAGCATCCCAGGGCAAGGCCACCCAGCAAGCTAGCGGCCCAGCCTTGATTTTGATCAGGTCTGTCTGATCCAAAGACTTGCTGCTGCTAGTATCTTCCATGCCACATGAACAAATCTTGCACAAGAAGGGCCGCCAGCTGTCCCTCCCTGGCGACGTCAGAGCAGCTGGTCCCACTGTGGAAATATATCTGAGAGCAGGGCCCTCTGCATCACCTGACAGGCACAGCGATTATGAAATATTCCTTCACTCCAAACAGGCTGCACCACCACCACCACCACCACCGTCCCAGCTCCTTCCTCCTGAAGGCTTGTGATTGAGAAGTGTGACCGCCCTCTGATCATGGCTAATAATAGCCTTTGCTTTTTTTTTTTTTTTTCAAGCGACAATGAACTTTGTAGCCTAGGTGGTGGCAGTCATATTGATTGGTCATCCGTTGGGTGAAGTTCATCAGGAAGTAAAAATCCAGTGACCTGAAAGATTCCAGGACTCTTAAAGGGGAAAAAAGACAGAAATTCACTTGAAACCAGCATCATCTATGTGGCAGAGAGCACACACACCTCCTTTCAATCACAGATAGGTGGCACAGGTGGACCTGCCATGGAAATGAATGCAGCCCTGTGACTCCAGCCACATCACTCATCTCCCTCAACCTCAGTTTCCTCATCTTATTACCTAGGAGCCAAATGCTTGCCTTACCTATCCCACATACAGCAATGTTCATAAAACACGGAGCTTACAATGCAACAGAGGGATTAGGAAGGTTTCAGTCACTTACTATTGAATTCATTGGACAAATGTTCACAGAGTGCCCACTAGGCACCAGGCACCAGTCTGGGAAGTAGGATTTCAGTGGAAACCCAGGTCTGGGCCTGCCCTCACAGAGCATTTATCCCAGCAGCAGAGAGCCAAGCAAGCAGATTAGGAGAGCAGCCTGGCAAACAGATTAGGAGAGCAGTGACCGTATGTCAAGACTTGCATTTGCTTCCCACCCGCCAGAAGGCGAGGCACCCCCATCTACGTGTCAAACAATGCAGGCCTGGGTGTTACTGGCACAGTATAAGGACCCAGTAAATGAGGAGGGAAGATATTTAGAAGGGTTAAGGTAGCAGGTGAAAGATAAACATTTCTATTCTTCATGCTCTTCTAGTGTTAGAATGATATCTTTTGCTATTTGGCTGTGTAGAGCCTCCCATGAAAGTGGGCAAATATAGTTCCCTGACCAGTGATATTGGGTTTGGCCATTTCTACCCAAAGGAATGCAGGTGCCCCTTAGGAAAAAAAAATTTTTTTATAGACACGCATGGCATGTGGGGAAGGAAGTTCTGGGCTAGGACTTCAGGAGGCATCATCTGTTTCATCATGTTCCTATCTGCTCACTTGCTCATTTTCCATGAGAAGAGCAACCAGAGGCTACTGTTTAGCCTGGCCTCCACCATGAGGCATAAGGAACAGACACAAACCTGACCAATGACCCACCAAAGCCATAGCCTGAACTTGAGCCCCACAGCCAACCCTCCAACTCAGGAATGAGAAAAACAAATGCTGGCGGGGGTAAGCAACCGAGTATGGGCAGTTTGTGATGCAGCATTAGTGTGGCAATATCTGACCAACACAACTCCACAAAAGAGGGTAGCAAACCAGCCAAGCTCTGCCAGTATTTCTTGAGTACCTACTATGTGTGATGGAAGATAAAAAGGAATTTAAAATCATCTCTGCCTTCAAAGACAGTTCCATTGCTCCTTCTATCCTTCCTTTGCCAAGCACAGTCATGACATAAATCACAAATCCTTTATAACAAATAAATGCATGTTTCTGTCATTGAAGGAAAAAGCATAGCTCTCTGTGAAATGATACCTAGCAATATCGATGCACATCATTTCCTGGAACTCAGCAGTGGTACTCAGGCAGGTGAGACTCAGGTTCTTAACCCATTGCTGTATGCCATAAGCGTCTATAGATACAAGCGGTAGACCTTTCCCACATGCCACACGTGTCTATAGAAGAAATGTTTTCCCTAAGTAGCAGCCCTGACCAACTTGAAAATCATTTTCCATGAGAATTTTCAGCTGGAAATATTTAAGAACATCTGAATTGTATGTAATATATCTATTTTTATAATATTTATTGCAAATTGATTTTTTTAAATTAAATTCAAAATACCGTGGCGTGTGGAGATGGTTTCCATTTGGGGCACATGGCAGTTAACTGGTTAAGGGATGGGGAACATTTAAAGATGCTGGACACCTTCCTCCAGCTGAGTTGCTGAGCTTTAATGTCCAGGTTACTCTGATGGGGTAAAAGAGGAATCAGAGAGATCTGGGTTCAGCTCTCACTAATACTTTCTGTTTGACTTTGGACAAGCCGCACACCTCTGGCCTTCAGATGAGTTCCCCAGCTCTCTTCCTTTTGCTTTGTCTGCCTCTGAGGACCCTTCCTGAGCCCCTCTCCTCTGAGAACTTAAACCTCCTTTCCTTGGGTCCCAGCCACCCCCACCTGAAGTGACCTTGGCCTTAGGGAACTCCAGGGGCTTTAGTTGTGCATGTGTCTTTTTCTTATGGGGGACACTGAGCCCCCAGGACAGGGCCAGTCCCTTTGCACCCCTGAGTCCTCAGCACCTAGCCCAGAAACAGGCTGTCAGGAAATTGTCCTACACTAAGCAAAATTGCCCCAAAGATCATCCAAGGATAAATTATATCAAAGAAGTGTTTCTACATTGTTTTTGTAAAAGGGTCTCAGGACTAAATACATCAAGAGAAAAGAGACGCATGCTTTGAAAAACACATCCACATAAACACACATGTATGCAAACAAACACAGGCCAAAAACAACCCTGGGAGGATTCTGCAGACGTGTCTCCCATGTAAGGTCTGTAATTTCCCTCTTGGCCGACACTGGCTTTGGCCTGGACCACGTTTCTCAGACTCCTGGCAGACAGCCGGCTGGGTCTGGGTTCAGCTTTTTTTTCTTCTTTTTCTTTCTTTTCTTTTTCCATCAGACCTAAAACTGAAGGCACAGACCTTTCTCAAACCTTCTCTCAGCTGAAGCTGCCATGCTCCTTCACTGCTTCCCTCCCCAGGCCATGCGCACCCATACTGTGTCCAGGTCCCATACAAGCTGGCAAGTAGCAATTCCTTCTATAAGGAAACAAGGACACTCAGACCAGGGACTGCCTGTGACCCAGACCAGACTTCCATGCCCCCAGAGCTGACTTGGTCTGAGGGCCTGGACAGCTGGCCAACTTTCAGCAGCACAGATGTAGGACACTGGGGGAAACTGAGACACTTGAAAACAAAACAGAATGAATGGAGTTGTGCTGATGACATGGGTAAAGCTTGTATAAACCTAAATCCTGGGGCCAGACAGTGGCAGCTGGCTTCTTAGGATTTGAACAGCTCTGGCAGTTTCTTCTGGGCAATTTACCTGAGTTCTCTGAACCCCATTTCCCTGTCCAGGGGCCGCAGCACACCTGCCTTATAAGGCTAACGTCAAGATTAAGTGAGTTCGTGAATGCTATGGGCCTGCGATCTCAGAAAGAGCCTGTCAGGCTGCACACAGTCCCGCCCCCCCTCTCCCACCCTCTAAAGTGCAGCCCCTCCAAAGGCAGCCCATGCTTTAAGGTTCTTAGAGCGGCCTGCTGCAGCCTGAAGAAATCTCATGTCTAGTCAAAAGGGTTCTCTCTGGATCTCTCACCCACTGGCCCTTCCCACTCAAGACCATATAAACAAGCCTTTCGTGCCAACTACAACCTTCTCCATAGCAGAGACAGCACCAAGGCTCTCCTTGGCGGTGCCTCCAACATTCTCCAGGCTTTATATACATATGTGTACATGTGTGTATATATATGTGAATGGAGGAGCAATTACAAGGGACTATGTAGGCACATACGAGAGGCACCTACCCAAGGCTTGGGAGGTCCAGGAGGGCTTCTTGGAGGAAGGGCCTTGGAACTGAGCAGCATCTACAAAGTGACTATGTGAAACCCTACAGCTAACAGTGAGGGACCTGAGGACCAAACGCACGCCTTCTCACTGGGGCCGCATGCAGTAGTTGATGCCCACAGAGTGTAAAACTAAATGTCATTACTGCTGAATTTTTACTGCTTTGTTACTATTAAAATGCACCTTTCTAGGCCCAGATTCCTCAGCAGGCGGGGCCTGGCTCTTCCGACAGCATGTCCCTCCATTCGCCTTTTCAGTGGACAGAGACCTGGGTTGGCATTGAGGCTCTGTCATTTGTAGCTGGGTGACTGATCTGAATGAGACCACTTTTCTGAGCCGCAGTTTCCACATTATAAAATGGGACAGCATTGCCTACTCCCCGGCTGCTGTGTGGGCAGAACGAGGCGTGGCGTGGAAAGTCGCCCAGCCCAGAGCAGATGTTTGACAAATGTTTACTTTCTTTCCTTGCTGGCCAAGACAGTGCAGGCTGGTTTGATATTAGACCTCCACTAATGTTATTAGGCTCTACCTAAAGGTGCTGTTACTAGACCTTCAAGGGCACTTGCATTTGAACCAGAGGGTACCAACCAGCTCAGGGATGTGCCAGGACCTGTGCCAGGCTCAGGACCTCAGGAATAAGTGGGCACTGAGGCCAAAGAACCCACTGAAGAGGATAATGTCACAGAGGCCCACCGGGATAGCTGCTGCAACAGAGATGTGTGCACGCAACAGGAAGAGGCCTTAACTCATCGCCATGGGATCAGCTGTTTTCATGGTAGAGGGGGCAGAGGACTCTGATGGTGGCTGTGCCATAATGTCACATGGGAACTACTGCACCAGACCAAATATCTTCCCTGGGTCTTTACTCGATCCCCTAGATTCTAGAGGCCTAGAACCTCTTAAGAGATTAAAGCAGCTTTCTGCAATTACAAATCAGATTATGGCATGCCCCTAATCCCAAATGCACTGACTTCTCATTGTGCAGTACCCCCAGTCCCTCCTCTGCAGCCCCACAGGCAGCCAGGCTGGGCTTCTGGAAGCCGGAAGCTCCAATCCCACCAGAACAGGTGCCCATGTGAAAGATCCCAAGGGTATGAGAGGGCAAGGGGAGACGCGAGCAGGATCATGCTTGCTCCTGGCCAGGACAGGGTCTGTTAGGGGGCCTCTGGAGAGCCTCCATGGGAGTGTGGATCCAAACCATGGCAGGAAAGAAACAGCAAGCACAAGGCAAAGCTGCAATTAACTGAGTGGCAGGATTCTGCTCAGAGGTGAGAGCAGGGTTAAAGAAACCAGTGAGAGGTGAAGGCAGCCCTAGGCCAGAACAGCCAGGAGTGCATACCCCTCTGGAGGCCTGAGAGCTGAAGCCAAGGGGGAGCAGCTGCCTCAGGAAGGGTAGGTAGCCCTGTGGCTGTCCTGCTAAAGTCAATGCCAGAAGTGAAGAAAGGAAGGAGCAGAGAGAAAGATGGATGCCTGACTTCTCTCTCCTCTGCCCTCCTCTCTCCTGCCACAGCTTCCCTAGGGCCCACCCAGCCTAGTTTAAAGCTAGCGGAGTGTGCATGGTATTGTTCTTAGGGATAGTCCTCTGGGGCTCTGAGCAGGTGGAAGGGCAGAAAACTGATTGGATGGGAAGGACCACAAAACAGGATTAGCAATAGTGGGCATCCTGGCATCCCACAGGAAGAACTGGACAAGCAGCCCTGAGAGGGCCAACTCTTCCCAAGAAAGGGAATGCCATTGAGGAAGAGAGCCTGGCTGGCAGGCAGTTTGCCCAGCCAGGCCACAGTGAACATATGGCATCCAGGTCTGTGCCTGCGCATCTGCTAGAATAGGCCACACGGCCACAGTATCTCTTAATGTGGCCCAGGCCCAGCTGTGGAGGGCAGAGGGCTTGTTCAGTGTTCCTGGCCCATCTCCCTGCTCCTTCCCCAGGTCCAAGACCTGGGCAGGTAACAGGAGCCTCTGTGCCACCCAGGAGAGAGGCAGAGATGACTCAGATCCAATGACAGAGAGAATGATAAGAATAGTGAGAAAACACTGTCATAACATGCTACTGTTTTCACTATCGTATCTGTGCAGTTGAGTTCTTCCTAGGTGCTGGAGATTGTGCTCATTTTATTACATCCTCTCCCCACTCCAAGGAGGTGGTAGCTAGTATTAATCCCATTTCAAAGATGAAGGTAAGGTCCAGATCAGGTAAGCAGCTTGCTGAGATCACTCAAGTCAATCCCTGACTGTCCTCAAAGCCACCTGGAGTCCATAGACGAATGGGAGAGAGAGGCAGGATTAATTCAGCCCTTCAGGTTACAGGGTCAAAGTCTGCTTTTCCAGAGTGGTCTTGCGACACTGACTTGCACACTATTTTCCAACCATGCCGATCTCCGAGGCAGCCTGCACAGCCAGCTCTCAGCCCTTTGCTCAGGCTGTTCCCTTTGCCGGGGACATTGCCTTCTCTCTTAATCCCCTCGTGGTTTAACTAAATCCACTTTGGTTTACTATTTCTTGCTCCACAAAGCCCTGTTGCATGTCCCAAGTTCTGGTTCGGTGCACTCACAGATCCTTGCCATGCCCACCCCAGGCCTCAGCCTTCCACCTGGTCCTGTCTCCCCCACCTGGCTGCAAGCCCTGAGAAGGCTGAGGCACACCTGTCTGGCTACTCCCGTGTCCCTAGAGCCCAACCCAGTGCCTGGCACGTACAAGTGCCCGGCAAATGTGTGGCAAAGGCAGCTGGATGCTGGCACAGGCTCGGCCACCCAGAACCTGGAGCACGCTGCAGCCCACACAAGGAGAACCACACCCAGTGCTGCAGGAGTAAGGTGGTGTGTGTGTGTGTGTGTGTGTGTGTGTGTGTGTGTGTGTGTGGTGTTTCCCCAATGATCTGAGGCAGAGCAGCCAGAGCCTTAAGGAAGGGCTCTCAGGCAAGGTCAGTGGAGCTGAGGTCCATGCTGGGGCAGACTTTTGATGGCACAAAAGAAAGGGAATGTGTTCCAGGCAGAAGAAATAGCATGTGCAAAGGCTCAGGAAAATAAAGTGCCTGGTGAATCCCGAACGACGGGAGACCTGGAAGGAAGACAGTGCCATCCTGGGGAGGGCCACATGGGCTGAGAGCAGGAGGCTCACTTCAGGCTCAGAAAGACGTGAGTTTGGTTCCATATGTGACCATTTTCTGGCGCTGTGGCTTCAGATGATTCCCTAACCTTTCTAAGCCTCAGTTTCCTCATCTGTGCAATGGAACAATAATAGTAGCTGCCCCTGAGAGAATCAAATGAAGTAATACAAATAAAATGCTTTGCACAGTAAATAGCATGTCTAATAGCTGTGCAGTCCTTTCTGGCAATAGGGGCTGGGAGCTGTTAAAGGTTTTGGCAAGGAGGTAGGCAGAAGTCGCTCAGCGGGTGTTTGTGGAAGAGAGTAAAGGGAGGGGGTGGTTTTGAACAGGACCTTACAGAAAGGGCAGGGAGCTGTGAGACAGGAGTGGATCCAAGGTTCCTGTTGCACCTGTGCTGAGTTTTATGGGAATAAAGGAGAGCCCTGCATGCTGTGATGCTAGCAGTGCTTTTCCTTTCTGAGTTCCAATTCCCATCAGCTACATGGAGACAGAATGGAACCAATGAAACAATGCATGCACAGCGCTTGCCACGTTATATAATAATGCTCTGAAATGTTCTTACATTTACATACGGATGAGAACACTGAGGCTACAGAATATTCTGAATTTCCCCTTAGGTCTCATACTCTTCGGTCTCATACTCAAATCCAAACTCAAGATCTCACTCCAGTCTACCTTACTTTCCAACCCCTTGAAACTTAGATCCATGGGACCCCAGATAATTCACTGAGGCCAGAGACCACCTCTTTTTTGCTCTTACAACACTAGTTTCCCCGATACCTGGTACACAGTTGCACAGGTCCAATATCTCTCAAGTCTGATTAAAACAAACTGGTTCCCAGTCCCATTTCATGCTATAGCTTTCCATCAGTCTTAATTTACTAGTATACTTTCCTGGGGTAATGCAAAGTGCAAGCTACTGCTCCAAAAGACAGGTGTTCATTCACATGTGTTGAAGGAATGAATAATGAACAAAGACAGTTTCTGTTTGGGGGTCAAATGCTCAGGAAAGGTGCTCTCATAGCGCCCTAGCCTGTTGCTTCAAAGCCCATATCAGGATTGACAACTGTATGACCATCAGCTTCTGCCCCTGCTCCCACCCTTCACTTGGATGCTACAGAGTCAGGATGTGTCCCTGTGCCTGTTGTCACGTCCCTAGTGCCCTATGCTTGTCTGACACACAGCTGCATTCAGTACATGTGCTGACGGAACAGGCCCACAGGGTAAGATCTCATCCTGGCCTCTCCTCCCTTTGACAGCTGAGGCCCAGAGCATGTAGGTGACTTGGCAACAGAACCAGGTCTACTGCCCCTTCGGTTTCTTTCTTCTTTCCCAGAGTATTGGAAGACTGAGGACTGGGGCCCTCCAGGTGCTCATAATCTCGTGGGTGTCTATAGAGAAAGGAGAGGGAACATCCTGATAATTTCCTGGTGGAGGGAGCTATGTGGCAGTGGAGAGGAATCTATCCTTCAAGGCCATGCTGGGAACTAGAACCGGCCCCACCCTCTGCCCCCCTTGGCTCCTCACTCAGGGGGTGATGACTGAAAAGTGCTTTGCAAATGGACAGGTGTCTCCGAAAGAGAAGCCAATTAGGACATACCAGCTC
>PVJN01057593.1:0-12408 GCA_004026805.1 Lasiurus borealis
GGGAGAGCCTGAGGCCGACCCCTGTGGACACGCTGCCCCGTGGTCTGTCTGCGCAGACGCCTGTCAGGCCACTTCCTGCAGAAGCGCTTCCTGGGTGAGCAGGTGAAACTCATCAAGAAAATGAGCGATGCCCTAGCACAGTGGTCAGCAAACTGCGGCTCGCGAGCCGCAGAATACCACGTGCGGGCGCATACATACAGTGCGATTGAAACCTCGTGGCCCATGCGCAGAAGTCGGTTTTCAGCTCTCAAAAGAAATGTCAATCCTTGTACTGTTGATATTTGGCTCTGTTGACTAATGAGTTTGCCGCCTAGCAGTTCAATGGATAGAGTGTCGGCCTGTGGACTGAATGGTCCCAGGTTCGATTCCGGCCCAGGGCACTTGCCTGGGTTGCAGACTCGGTCCCCAGTCGGGGGTGTACATGCAAGAGGCAGGCGATCAATGATTCTCATCATTTCTATCTCTCTCTCCCTCTCCCTTCCTCTCTGAAATCAATAAAAACGTATTTTAAAAAAGAAGATGAGCGACACCTGTCTGACCGCCCAGACTGGCTGGGCCAGAGTCTTTTTCAAAAGCACAGGCTGGCTGGTTTGGCTCACTGGTTAAAGCGTAGGCCTACAAAATGAAGGGTCCCTGATTCATTTATCAATTATGATCAAGGGCAAGAGCATGTACCTCAGTTGTAGGCTGATCCCACACGCTGGTGTGGGCTCATGAGGGAGGCAACCAATCGATGTCTCGCTCTCTCAGATAGATGTTTCTCTGTCTCTCCCCCTCTCTTCCACTCTCCCTGAAAACTACCCTTGGGTGAGGATTCGCAATAAAGAAATAAAGAAAATAAAAAGGCTCACCCTCAAGCATTATTAGGAGCCGGTGGAGCCCAAAGGTTTTTGAGGGGCCCCTGCGCTCCCCAGTTCTGCCCTATCCTCTCCCTGCAGCCCCCAGGCAACCTTTGAACCACCCTGGAGCCCTTTCCCATACAATGGACCAAATAGATACAATAAAGCTTTTCAAAGGGGAAAAAAAAAAAAAAACAAGAAGTAACTGGTTTTCCCTGTTGCTGCTTTTCCTAATTTTTAAAAATTAACCAAATAGCCCTCGCCAGTTTGGGTCAGTGGATAGAGCATTGGCCTGCAGACTAAAAGGTCCTGGGTTCGATTTCGGTCAAGGGCACGTACGTCTGTTGCAGGCCCCTCAGTGGCCTGGGCCCTGGTTGGGCGTGTGCAGGAGGCCACCAATTAATGTGTTTCTCTCACATAGATATTTCTCTTTCTCTTTCCCTCTCTCTTCTACTCTTTCTAAAAATCAATTGTAAAAAAAAAAAAAAATTAATAAGACATACACACACTGTATAGTCCCCTGGCCTAGAGCATGGCTGGAACCTTCAAATATGATGGATGTCACTCCTAGGGTTAGATTACACTATCCAGCAAAGGTGAAGGGATTTTTCATAGCTATGAGGTCCCCAATCACTTGGCTTTGAGTTCATAAAAAGGGAGATTATCCTGGCAGGGCCTGGCCTAACCAGATGAGCCCTTTAAAAAAAAAGGTTTATGGTCCAGAGATTCAGAGAAACAGACTCTCTCATCCGCTGGCCTTGAAGAAGCAATGAGTTTGCTGCCATTTTACAGCTTCAGGGAGACAAATTCTGCCCATATCCTTGTCAGCTTGGAAGGGAACTCCAGGCCACAGATACCACACAGGCAGAATTGGGGGGCCCTGGGCAGAGGTCTCAGCCAAAGCCGTGCCAGGACTCCTGATCCATGGATAAATGTATGTTTTTCGCTGCTAAAAATTGTTACAATTTGTTAAGCATAAATAGAAAATAATTACAACCTACTAGGTTTCTAATGAAAAAAAAAGGTGCATTTTAATAAATAAACATTCGACTGGAAACCAAGAGCTCTGCGTTTATATCACCGCCATTATCTTGCTATCTGATCTTAAACAAGCCACCTCAAGCATGCAGTCTTTGAAATATGTTCTATGAGAGATAAAAGGCTAGAAATTCTATGATTCTAAATCTTGTCACAATAAACTCTGCGTTACCCTGCTTCCCTCCTCCCCGCCCCTCCTGCTTATCGTGCAGGCTTGTATTGCTAAAGATAAGAAGCCCGTTAGTAGTGTCGTCAAAGTCTTTTCATCATAAAGAGATGCGCTTTACAGCAGCATTTATTCTGCCAAACACACCACTTGCCTCACTACAACCCAATTATCATTTGGAATGAAATATGGAGCAAAATGCTTAAGATCAAATACATACAATGTAGGGATAGCACAAAAGAACATTGTATGAGAAGGAAGAAAACCCAACCAAAGAAGGATTATATTCCATTTATGCCTCTTAGAATGTAGAATTGGGTTTTGAAAAGGAAGGTTATCAAAAAAGAAGGGCAAGCAGTCCAGCCAGAGGAAAGATATAGGGAAGGGCAGGGGCCTGCAGGAAGCTTTAGCTGTATCGGAAGCAGGAAATATGTGCGAGGGACGGAACTGCGTCACATTCAAACCTTCAAAAGCCACCTGTGGAAGCCCTAACCCCAAAGTGATGGTATTTGGAGACAGGGCTATGGGGAGGTGGTTAGGTTTAGATGAGATCAGGAGGGTAAAGTCCTCCTGGTGGGATTAGTCCCGCATAAGAAGAGACCTCAGGCCGAGACCGGACTGGCTCAGTGAATAGAGCACCAGCCTGCGGACTGAAGGGTCCCGGGTTCAATTCCAGTCGGGGGCATGTACCTTGCTTGAGGACACATCTCCAGTGGGGGGGGTGCAGGAGGCGGCTGATCGATGTCTCTCTCTCATCGATGTTTCTGACTTTCTATCCCTCTCCCTTCCTCTCTGTGAAAAATCAATAAAATATATTTTAAAAAAAAAGAAGAAGAAGAAGAAGAGACTCCGGTGTGGCTCAGAAGGTCATGTGGGGGCCCTATCAGGAGTACACCAGATGTTCAAGGCCAATCTGAGCAAGGATACAGCGATTGAATTGTATACACGGCTCAGGTGTACTTTTAAATATATATATATTTTATTGATTTTTTACAGAGAGGAAGGGAGAGGAATAAAGAGTTAGAAACATCAATGAGAGAGAGAGAGACATGGATCAGATGCCTCCTATTGGGGATGTGCCCGCAACCGAAGTACATGCTCTTGACCGGAATGGAACCTGGGACCCTTCAGTCCGCAGGTGGATACTCTATCCACTGAGCCAAACCGGTTTCGGCAGGCGTACTTTTTTATAACCCGAATACTGATGTCACTGTTTGGCCAGAAGCCTCTTTTGTCTGGGTTGGTATAAGTGGGTTACTGACCAGCCGGTGGGAGGCTGCTTTTATGTAGGGCTGGGCTGCTGGGTGTACAATGGCTCCAATGTTGGCGCTGCTCGGTAAGCTACTTTGCAAAACTGTTTTGTCTAATGCAGTGGTTCTCAACCTGTGGGTCGTGACCTGTTTTCTGATGGTCTTAGGCTCTACAGCAGTGACCCACAGATTGAGAACCACTAGCAGGGTCGCCTAAGATGGTAAGAAAACACAGATATTTACATTGTAATTCACCACAACGTGAGGAACTGTATTAAATGGTTGCAGCATTAGAAAGGTTGAGAACCACTGGTAATGGCTACTTGGTAGCAATGGCTACTGGGTCTGCAATAAAGCCTCTCTTATACACCTATGACTTTTCATGACTTCTTTGTCTAATACCGGCATCCGAGAAGGACCTGGGCTCCCACAGTTGGTATAGTCAAGCAGGATCAAGGAGTAATTACGCTTAGCTTCATGAGCAGGACTTAGGGGTAAGTACCCCATCTGCCCGGCTGGAGATCAGTTCAGTTCTCATGCAGGGCACATGCCCAGGTTTGGAACTCAGTCCCCAACAGGAGGCATGCGGGAGGCAGCCAACCAACGTGTCCCTCTCTCTTCCTCTCCCTTCCTCTCTCTAGCACAGTGGCAACCGTTTAATACAGTTGCTCATGTTGTGGTGACCCCCAACCATAAAATTATTTTTGTTGCTACTTCATAGCTGTAGTTTTGCTACTGTTAATGAATCGTAATGTAAATTCCTGTGTTTTCCGAAGGTCTTAGGCTTTACACCAGAGGCTCTCAATTTGTGGGTTCTGAACGTGTAGAGCCTAAAACCATTGGAAAACACAGATATTGGGCACGCCCCCTACTGGGGATGTGCCCACAACCAATGTACATGCCCTTGACCTGAATCGAACCTGGGACCTTTCAGTCCGCAGGCTGACGCTCTATCCACTGAGCCAAACCGGTTTCGGCTCTTTCTCTTTCTTGATCTGTGGCCTGCACTTGCTCACCATGTGACCTTAAATAGCCACGTGACCGGGGCTATATGGACCCTATACACAATGGACAGCAGCTGGGAACACAAGCTGAGCCAGAGGCCTGCTGGGCAGGACTGTGCTTTAACAGGGAGCGTGGCATCCATTCTAGCTCTGCTGAAGACACGGCTGGACTTTGGCCACGACATGACGACAGGACACCGGGATATGGGACCTCGGCAACCCAGGAGTTTAATTCCACACACAGAAATATCATTCCCTCTCCCCTGGGGGTCTCAGGAAATTCTTTTCCTCCTGGCCCTCCAAGAACTCCACTTCCATCAGTAACCGGTGGAACTAATGACAGTTCAACCGCAGGTGTGTTCCCGGTGTTCTTCAGCCAGAGGCATTGGAAGGCCCAAAAAGTGTTTGTTTAAGAAGGAAGAAAGGAAGGATTATCCTATGAATACAATCAAGCCTGCCTAATGACATTCCAGTCAATGACAGACTCCATATACACCATCCCATATGATGATAATGGAGCTGAGAAATTCCTATCGCATAATCGCCTAGAGACATCGTAGCTGTTGTCAAGCCTTAATGTCTTATCTCAATGCGTTAGTGTTCTGTGCAGCCTCAGCCTATCAATAAAACTACAAATGCCGAGGGGCACTCACCTGCCCCCCCACCCTTGAGTTTCCCACAGACATTCCCCCCGCCCCCTTTTTAAATTATTATTACTACTGAGCCAACCCTGTGGTTCTTATTACATTGCAAAACACCCTTCAGCAGTAACATTGGGAAAGTTTGGAGAGAAGAAAAAAGTTTAGTACTTATAGGACCTGGAGCACTCAAGGTACATCAAGGGGCACACAGCAAGGTGAGAGGGGAATAGGGCGAGAAAGAGAAAGAGGGAGAAGGGAAAAGAGGGAGAGAGAGAGAGAGAGAGAGAGAGAGAGAGAGAGAGAGAGAGAGAGAGAGAGAGAGAAAGAAAAGACCTGGGGTTCTACCTTTATTGGGGTCAACAGTGGGGTGTTTTCAAACCCCAATATGTTGAAGGATCCATCTTATATAAAAACTGCTGTTTGAAATTTTAAGCTTGTTATTGGCTTCTGTAAATGTTTGCTTGCTTAAATAATAAGGAAAACGAGACTATTCTCACTTTAGAGAGGATATTAAACCTTCCCTGGACAAAATCATCAGTGCTGGCACCAGGCCAGGTCTTTGGTTGAGGTCTCAAGGTCTCAACACATAGGGGCCCTTTAAGAACTTGCAAAGGGATGGGAAACATCCCATATTTGGGAGACAAAGAAGGTAAAAACATATAACTAGGGAAAATTTCTGCATGTTGGGGCCCAGAATTTGAGAAGAATTTTCCTCTGGACCAGCGTGAAATAAATGTAACTCCAAACTCTCCAAGCAATGTTTGATTATTCCGGTTTTCTGTAACAATGTGAGTCCATTTGCCTTCCTGCTTTGGCCAAAAGAAGGTGAATGAGCAGGAGTTTCAGTGGAACAAGGAAGTAGTTTATTTGGATTGATGTCAATCCAGAGTTCAGCTGAGGTCATGCTCGAAAAGACCCAGCTTCCAGACAGAGGGCAGGTAACTTACACCTCACAGAGCGCAAAATCACAAGACACCATGGATTTGGGGTTTGGTGTGTGTTAGGAGCTGATTAGTCAAAGGTGCGATAAAGACAGCAAATCATTTCTTCAGCCCGGGGATCCCCTGCACCGTTTCCCTATCTGCTCTCATGGAGAGGTAGTTGAGGGGTCCTTCAACCTGAGGGCTCAGGAGCTGAGACATAACTTAGGTCAAGACATATCTTTCGCCGAGACCCGTTTGGCTCAGTGGATAGAGCATCGGCTTGCGAACTGAAAGGTCCCACGTTTGATTCCGGTTGGGGGCATGTACCTTGGTTGCAGGCACATCCCCAGTGGAGGGTGTGCAAGAGGCAGCTGATTGATGTTTCTCTCTCATCGATGTTTCTATCTCTCCCTTCCTCTCTGTAAAAAATCAATAAAATATATGTGTGTGTGTTTTTAAAAAAGACATATCTTTCACCTACCAGAGGTTCAAATCTTGTGACCCTTAGTCAGGACTGGGCTACTATCTCCTGCTTCCTCAGGGGCTGCTGATTCGGGGAAAGGCTAAGTCTGTGAAACGTGCAGAGGAAAAATGACTTTTAAAACGAAGGCTAGGAATCAAATCAAAATTATGAGGATCCTTGGTGTAGAGGCCCTAGGGTTTCATGTGAATGTAAAACATAAAAGAGAACATTAAAAGGTGGGAAGAGAAATAAATAAGTAGTTCAAATGATCTGTTACAGAAATCATCCAAAATCTCTCAAACAAAGGAGCCTATCTCCATAAGAATAGGCAGGGGAGAGGGGGTGGGGGAGGCGATGTTTACCTACTCTGGTGGCTGGCAAATGGTTTACCTGAGATAGGCTTCCTTGAATCGGGTGCCCCTTTGAAATGGGCACCCGCTTTGTTTGTTTGTTTTTAAATATATTTTATTGATTTTTTACAGAGAGGAAGGGGCGAGGGATAGAGAGCTAGAAACATCGATGAGAGAGAGACATCGATCAGCTGCCTCCTGCACACCCTCCACCGGGGACGTGCCCGCAACCGAGGTACATGCCCCTGACCGGAATCGAACCTGGGATCCTTCAGTCCGCAGGCCGACGCTCTATCCACTGAGCCAAACCGGTTAGGGCTGGACACTAGCTTTGAAGTGGACGCCTCAGCAATCAATGCTTAGCTCGGCACTTGCATTGCAAAAGGAAAGCCAGAAGTCAAGGTGTGCACTGCATCGCTCCTGGGTTTGTGGTAATGCTGGTGTGAACAGACCTACCCACCCGGCTGGCAGTCCTATGAAAGTGCACTTACAGTAGCAGGCTATCCCATCTAGGTCTGTGTCAGCGCACTCTGTGATGTTGGCACGAGGATGAAATCGCCTAACGACACTTTTCTCATTATGTAACCCTGTCATTAAGCAGCACATAACTGTGTCATGTTCCTAACCCAACCTTCACTCATGAAATGCATCGCCATCTACTCAGGAGTTAAGTATTTTTAATTGAATGGGAGCTCCAAGCTATTTATTTCCACCTTTAAAGTTCACTTAATCAAATTCTTTTCAAAAAAATATTTTATTGACTTTGTACAGAAAGGAAGGGAGAGGGATAGAGAGATAGAAACATCGATCAGCCACCTCCTGCACACCCTCCACTGGGGATGTGTTCCAACCAAGGTACATGCCCTTGACTGGAATCGAACCTGGGACCTCTCAGTCCACAGGCCGACGCTCTATCCACAGAGCCAAACGCTTAATCAAATTCTTATTGGGATTGAGTTTAGTCTCTCTCCAGAATCTAGTCTCTGTCCAGAATCTACTGTAGCTAACAGATCTATGGGGAGCAGGGGAAGGGGCAGACCAAAAGATGCCTGTCCATTTATTCAGGGTTTGGAGGGATCCTGGCTTTTCCTTTGCCTTATATGAATCAACTCTGCTCAGAAAGAACACACATCTCCAAAGTAAATGTCAATTCAGGATAAAACTTAGCAACTAGAGCCTGAACACACACACACACACACACACACACACACACACACCACCTCATTTGTTCTCTCAGTTTCAAAGCTTAGGTGTTTGTTCCTTTTCTTTTTTTAAATATATTTCTATTGATTTAAGAGAGGAAGGGAGAGAGAGAAAGAGAAAGAGAGAGAGAGAGAAATATCAATGATGAGAAAGAATCATTCATCAGTTGCCTCCTGCATGCCTTCCACTAGGGACCGAGCCTACAACCTGGGCCTGTGCCCTTGGCCGGATTTAAACCTGGGAACCTTCAGTCTGCAGCCCAATGCTTTATCCACTGAACCAGACGAGCTAGGGCAGAGCTTAGGTGTTTTAAGTACATTACTCTACAACCTGAGACCTATGCTCTGACCTTCATGGCACTTGATAATTATAGAAAGTGACAATAAACATTTAAAGCTTATTTATATTTATTACTAAACTAGAGGTCCAGTGCATGAAATTTGTGCACAGGAGGGCTCCTCAGCAGGGCCTGCACCCTCTCGCAATCCAGGACCCCTCAGGGGGTGTCCAACTGCCAATTAAGGCCCTGTCCCACAGAGATAGGGCCTAAATCAGCAGTCATACATCCCTCTCACAATTTGAGACTACTATCTCCTAACTGCTGGTCTGCCTGCCTGCCTAATCTTCTCTAACCACTCTGCCTACCTGCTTGATCACCCCTAACCATTCTGCCTGCTTGCCTGATCTCCCCTAACTCCCTGCCTGCCTGATCTCCCCTAACTGTTTGCCTGCCTGCCTGATTGCCCCTAACTGCCTCTGCCTGCCTGCCTGATGTCCCTAACTGCCTCTGCCTACCTGTCTGATCACCCCTAATGTCTCTGCCTCAGCCCCTGCCACTGTGGCTTCATCCGGAAAGTTATCCGGAATAACATCTGGAAGGTCATTCAGCTGTCCAGTCTAACTAGCATATTAAGCTTTTATTATTATAGATATGTACCTGGGATTACAGGTGATATGATGAGGTATAAAGCCATTGTCTGACTACAGTGGCTCAGTGGTTGAGCATTGATCTATGAATCAGTAGGTCACAGTTCAATTCCTCGTTAGGGCATATGCCCAGGTTGCCAGTTCGATCCCCCATCTTGCAAGAGACAACCAATCAATGATTCTCTCTAATCATGGATGTTTTTCTCCCTTTCTCCCTCTCCCTTCCTCTCTGAAATAAAAAATATATTTTTTAAAAAAAAATAAAATAAATCTATTGTCCATCCCTGGCCAGGGTATTAAGTGGGTAGAGCCTGGGCCCAAACACGGAAAGATCTTAGGTTTGATTTCTGGTTAAGGGCACGTATCCAAGTTGCAGGTTTGATTCCCTGCCCTAGAGGCAACCAATCCAGGTGCCTGTCTTACATCGATATTTCTCTTTTTCTCTCTCATGTTCTCTCTCTCTCTCTCTCTTCCCCCTCTCCCTTCTTCCCTGCCACTCTCTCTAAAATCAATGGGGAAAATATCCTTGGGTGAGGGGTAACAATAACAACAACAAAGCCATTGTCCATTATTCAAGGCGACCAGAATGTATACGGGAGATACCAGGTTCTATCTCACCATGTGGTGCAAGGATTTATATTTTCATTTATCCAGGGAAAAGGAAGACAAAAATAATGACTTTAATCCACTTAACAAATACCAAAAAAAGTATATTCTTCTCCAAGCTCTGGTGGGGGGAGGGAGGGAGGGAGGGATATTTTACTCCTTCCCTCTGCCTAATCCTACCCTGACAGGTATGTTGATACTAGCCCTGGCAGCCTGCCCACACCGCCAACTCAAATAGATCCCTAAGAATAGCACAGGAAGGGATAGAGTGGACCAGAGCTAGCGACCAACACTCCATTCTCAGGAAAAGGTTCTCAGCATTGTCTCACCTTGCTTACATGAAGAGCAAGCTGAATTTAAGTCCGCAACACTTTTAGGAGGGTCTCAATATGTACTGATCGCTTGATTCATTTCAAAGGAATAAGATTACATCAGTGTTATTATCCACATAAAACGCATTTATTACCTGGGCCTTAGGCTGTGCTGTAATGCAGAGAAAACAGGTTTTCTGAAACTTGATAATCTATGACAATGACCCAGAACACTGATATGGACAATTTAAACAGAGTACAGACAGCTGAGCAAATATTAAAGCAGTCTGCGAATTAATAAATAATTTTACAGTTTGTGCTAGTAAAGTGAGTACATAACTTTCACTGGGAATGTTGACAGGAAACCTTGAGGAGTGTACGCTGGATAAAGGTTACGGAGAATTCACAACCTTTTCACTAATCGTCATGCAATTTAGCAAGCTGATCAAATAAAGCTGGCTTTCCACAAATGTATTCAGTATCTGATTTGGAGATTTGAAATTTTCCCCAAGAGTCAAGGTCCTATGAGCCGTCTCAGAACAGGTATATTGCTCCTTGCTGGCTAAAAACAGTAGCTCTAGCAGCTCTAATCCTTTTTTAAATTAAGGGAATGAAAATAATGTGTTCGTCTTAATAAAACTAACTTTTTCGTTTTCTTTGTTCCTTTGTTTCAACAAAGCAATCAATGAGAAATAATATCTGTAGAACATTTTGTAATGGAGAAAGAACTTTTTTTCTGCATATGTCTTTTGAATCTCACAACAGACCTGGTGAAGAGGGTATTACTAATATACCCATTTTATAGATGAGGTGCAGATGAGTGAAGTAAATTTTCTATATAATTGGGGTACAAATGCGCCTTAATATTTCACTGTAAGATATTTTAAGATTAAATTTATAGTAGATAGCAAGTACTGTACTTTGAATATTATTATTCAAATGCTTTAGAGATGAGACATATCTATCAATCAATACTGTCTAGTCCTAGTAGCTGGAAATCTATATACCTATATATGCTATTTACCTACTCAGTACTATATACCTATGCACAGGATGATAAAATTGTCTCTGGGCTTGGTAAGCTTATAACCTATTTACAAAGCAAGTTTGTGAATGTCCTGTGGACACTTAGAAAAATGAAAATTAATAAGAATTGGCCTGGTTAGAGAAGACTCAGTCAAGACTAAATGCAAGTAAAACTGAAAAGATGCCAAAACTGTGACTAAGAAGAAGAAGAAGCAAGGACAGTGGGGAGAAGGTAGGAGATCCCGAGAGAAGGTGAGAGTGTGTTAATGAATGTGGAAATCTGAGGAGGGGAAGCAGAGTTTGCCTCCCCAAAATATGCCTTCTTGGAATATTTATTAGTTTAAGTTGGTTCTTTTTAAGAAACAAAAGGACTCAGAAAGGACCCTTGAACCTCCTCCTTTACTTACCTAAACGAACTCAGAAAAGCCTGCTTAAAGGAAGGGGGGGATCACCTGAGCATCAGAGTATGACCCAAGTGTGACAGACAGGGAGAAGCCACGCACAGTGTGTTTGTTAGACTTCCCTCTGTGTCCCATCAGTTCTGGGGGGCCAGCGAGAATTCCTTTATCTCATTTTTTCTCTTTCTCATCTACTAGTGAATTGCATACTTTCCCTTAGAAATTCCAGACCCTTGTCTTCCTCTTGGTAGTCCTGAACGGCATATAAGCCTCAACCGCCCAGTGTTTTCTGGGGCCCCGTTATTCTTAGGGAAGCCCTGCATGTACATATGTAATGAGTTTAGTTATTTTCTCCTGGTCATCTATCGCATGCTAGATTATTAGACCAGCCAAAAATATATAGAAATAAAAAATTATTTTTTCTCTGCTACTCTAGAAAACAACGAAACAGGCAGGAGTGGTTCATTTGTCCAGGCAGCATCTAGCATGGGGCGTTATATACAGTGGAGGTGGGGAGGACACAAGTAGACTTACTTATGAGTACCTTAAACACAGTTTATTATTGTGTTACTATGTATTAATTATTGTACTTTTTTTAAATGCAAACGACTGTTAACCTACTTTTGCCTCACGCTGTATATGGTACTTATTTATCTAAGTTTAAAAAAATAACTCTAATTAAGAGTGAAAAAATATATCTGTATCTATGTGTATGTATGTGTATATATATATATATATATGTATATATATATATATATATATATGTATATATATACATACATGTATATATATATAATTCAGTCTACCTGTTGTACCTGTTGTGTTTTTTCCTCAGGGCTAATATCACTAATTCCGATTCAAATTTTTTCAAATGAAACGAAGAGGAAGAGTTAACACATTATATTCCATGTTTCTTAATATTTATTTTGGCTAAAATAAGTCAGGTGGTTCAAGGCTTTGAGTTAGTGTCCAGTCCAGCCAGGTGTTGGCTAAGTTCTTTCAATTTCAACAGCCACCTGCACTTTTAAAAAGCACACCCCGCGGTGGACTACGCTTCCCAAGAGCACACGGCGAGAGAAGCCCATGAAGTGCATTGTGGTACTTGTAGTCTTTGGCGACTTCCCCAGCCCTGGAATTCTGCTCTTGATTCCGGGGGCTGGTGGGATCCAGGCGCTACCAATTAACTGGGGCCATGTCGCCGGCGCCGTGGTCCAACCGGGAAAGCCGGTGTGGGAGCATCGCCTCGCGATTGGCCAAGGCATG
>PVJN01057594.1:0-7500 GCA_004026805.1 Lasiurus borealis
TCGCTCCCGGGGCGGCAGCGCGCGGAGCTAGAGGGCGGCCGTTTTTCCCCCCATTTTTCTTTCTTTTTTTTTTTCTTTTAATACCCCATTAAGTCTGATTGACAGTTAAAGTTGGTCGGAGGCTTCACTCCCGTGCCTCTGACTGGCTGCCGCGGCTCCCCTCCCCCTCCTCTCTCCCCTGCGCGGTCGCGGGGCGCGCGGGCGCGGGCGCAGGCGCGGGCGCGTGGCGGCGGCGCGCACACGGGTTCGCTCCGACGCGAGTCCTCCCCGGGGCCGGCTCCCCTTCTCCTCTGCAAGCCGGGGCTTGCCGGCGGGGCCTCTGAGAGCTCGCAGCTGTACCTCCAACGCGCTGGCACCGACTCCCGCGAGCCGGCTTCCCCGTGGAGACATGCCTCCTCCCGGTCCCGGGCGCGGGCTCCCGGAGGAGCCGGGGGGCCTGGGGACCAGGTGACTGTCCCCCCCGGCGTTCGGGGGAGCTCGCGCCGGCCTGGATCCCACCGGGTCGCGCAGGTTTTTTTAGTTCAGGCCGTTGGGCCACCCCCCAGCCTGCAGGTAGGACCAGGAAAAGCCAGCCACTCCCGACCTTTGCCCAGACGTCTTCTGTCTCCACTTGGCGTGCGCTCTCTCCAAAGCTGCGCCCGGGAGCCCCGCGCTTGATGCGGGCAACAGCTGGCCGGGGAGCAGGGTGTCGCTGCGAGGAGCAAAGGTGGGCCCCCGGGGAGAGGAACTCTGCCCCCAAGGTGCCAATAAAATCCCCAGCAGATTAGGTGGGAGCGTATTTATTGCTCGTGGGGCTAGAATTACCGTGACTGACAGCAATTTCCTTAATAACAACAGCCTGTAAACAAACCGGCCTAAGCCAGTGAGTGCCCCCCTGGGCCGAGCCTGCGTGGCCCCTTCTCTCTCTGTGTGGGTCTCCTGGGGCTGCCCTCGCTGGGCACCCACTCTGTAGCCTCCTGTGTCTCCCCCTCCCCCCGCAACCCAGGGAGACCGTCTCCCCTGCTGGAGGGTGGGACCCAGCCATGCAGAGCTGTCTGTCTGTTGCAGGAAGTCTGGGAGGTGACTCACTGAGAAGCAGCCCCAGTTAAAAAAGTGCTGATGGGACTTGCTGCCTGCTGCCCCCACGGGGTGCAGGCCAGGAGGAGTGAGGGGGAGCCAGGGAGCCCTGACCTGCAATCTGGGGCAGCGGTGCCGTTCAGGCCTCCCCGCGCCACGATCCAGCTCCGCCAATGCCGGGGACCCTTGGAGGAAGTCTTGGTGAGCCAGACTGATTTGGGGAGAGGTGGCTGGGGTTCACCTCCTCCTCGGCGGCAGAGACCCCCCGAGTTCCAGGGAGAAGTTCTGCAGGAGAGAGGACCCTCCAGGTGAACTGGAAAACTCTTACTGGGGAAGCAGCTGCGAGGTTCCGGGAGTGGGGTTGCATGAGAGACTCCATCCTACCCTGAAAGCATACGTGTGGGATCTAATGAACAAAAGAGGTCCGAGACCTGGCAGCCTGGAGCAGATGGACAGACCTCAGAGGGAAGGGGCGAGGGTGGGCGGAAGAGATGAACCAAATAATGTATATGCGGAGCTCATGGACACAGACGGAAGTCCAGTGAAGGCCTGGGGTGGGGCAGGAGCCCCGTGGAGCTGGGTGAAAATGGGGGGACATCTATAATACTCTCAACAATAAAAATAAATTTTAAAAAGTGCTTCTCTTCTGTCTCTCCCACTGACCATGCGATGGGAACCCATCATCCCCATATGCCAGGTGACCCTGCCAGGAAGGGCAGGAATGAAGGACCCGAATTTAGACCTGATTTGTCTTCCCACCCACCCCATTCGGGCAGGAGGGAGGAGAGAGGGCCAGGATGAGGCTCCGTCCCACCTCCATCCAACTCTCCAGAAGTAGGACTGAAAGGCGGGCCGTTGCCTGCACCTAACTCCCAGGCCACGGCTCCAGTCAGCATTTGGTTAGAGGGATCGCCGCCTCCTACCTCGGAGGGAGGGATGTGAAAATGGAGAGACACCAGCCCTTCCTACCTGGCCTTGCCTGGTGTCTGCCAGGCCTGCCAAGGAGAGGACTCAAAAGTCAGGAGCTGGAAGGGTGCGCTCAGCCTGGTCTCATCTGTTATCCTCGAGGCCCCCTAGTGGCCGGGCTGTGGTACTGCTTCAGCCTCCCGCCTCCCTCAGTGGTTCTCAACCTTTTTTAATGCTGTGACCTTTTAATACAGTTCTTTATGTTTTGGTGACCCCAATCTTAAAATTATTTTCGTGGCTACTTCATAACTGTCATGTTGCTACTGTTAATGAGTCATAATGTAAATATCTGTTTTCCGATGGTCTCAGGCGAGCTTGCTAGCAGTTTTCAACCTGTGGGTCTCGACCCACAAGTTGAGAACCACTGCTGTAGAGCCTAAGACCATTAGAAATTAAAAGGTCACAGCATTAAAAAAGGTTGAGAACCATCAAGCTCTCCTTTTCCTTTTAGGCCTAAAAGGCTCCTTAAGATCTTCGTCCCAGGTGCCCACACGCCCACTGCTTTCTGGGGAGACTGAGGCACAGACATGTTAAGTCACGGATACACACAGCAGCGTGCTCACCCAAGGCCCCTGGCCTCCAGCCGGTTCAGGTGCCAGACCATCCTGGTGACCCCTGAGTCGGACCTCCGTTTCCTCTGGGTGTGTGTGTCTGAGTGAGGAGGAGGTTGAGAACCCAAACTGGCTTTAACCGGAGCAGGCCTGGTGCACAGATCCCTCACTTGCTCTCCCGAACAGCCCCAGGAGTGGGTGCCACGGTGCCATTTTTGAGGAGGACACAGCGGCTCAGCAAATCTGAAGAACCCGTCCATGCAAGACCACACAGGGCGCTCCTCTTACTTTCCCCGACCGGCAGGTTTGGGGTGAAATCAGAGTGAAAAGCAACGTCAGGCGATCCTAAAAGGAGTTGGGTCGGACGGTGGCCGGGAGGCAGACACCTCATTTCGACGTGTCCCGCCTTCAGGGAGTGGGTTTTGTGGGCTCTATCCCTGTGAGCCCCGGGCCTTTCCCATCATCAGCGCCCCGAGAGGTGCTGTCCCCTCCTCTGAGCCCCCTCCTCCCAGTTCTCCAGGAGGATGAGGGTGAGGGGTACTGGCTGTGGGGCACAGCTACCATCCAGCCCAGCGGGTCCCTGGGCTCAGCTTCAGGGAGAACTGTAAGATGCCAGCCTACTGCACTCCCCTCTCACCCTCTCCCCCCACCCCAGTCCTCCGTTCCTGGTAGCCCCTCCCCACTCCGTTTCCTTTGGGGCAGGGGGTGGGGAATTTAATTCCAGGGTGAAGTTTGAATTTCACCTCCCAGCCTGGGGAGAGGGCCCCACAGTCCCCCTCCTCCCCCCCCAAACGTGAAAGGAGCCTTTGTGGGCTGAGGAGGAGGGAGGCGAGGTGCAGCGAGGAGCTAACTGTTTCCATGACTCAGCCCTCGGCCCGGGGAGGTGTGAGGACTCAGCTGAGCCGGCAGGAGCGCCTTCTGGCCAGGCAGCCAGCTCAGGGATGAGAGGTCCCCCCCATCCAAACCCCCTGCCCCGAGAGAGCCACCTGTGACCTGCGGGAACTTACTGGCCCTGGATGGGCCACCAGGCTGTAACCAGTCACCCCACTCCTCGCACCCCCAGGGCCAAGCCCCACTTATTTTGTACGTACTCGTGCATCCCCAGGGCCAAACACACAAGGGCAGTGGTTCTCAACCTTCCTAATGCCACGTCCCTTTAATACAGTTCCTCATGTTGTAGTGACCCCCAACCATAAAATTATTTTCATTGCTACTACTGTGGGGGTCACCACAACATGAAGAACTGCATTAAAGGGACGTGGCATTAGGAAGGTTGAGAACCACTGACACAGGGGAAGCCTTTAACCAGGCACTCTTCTTATTGCCATCTCAGCTGAGAGCCGGAAATCACTGGTCTCAAGCCTTGCCTTCTACCTTGCCTTATGTGCGGCTTAGAGGAGTTAAAGTCCTTCAGGATCTCTGAGCTGGGAGGGAGAGGAGGGAATCAAACCTTGGTCAAATGCTCAGCTCTGGCCAAAATCGGTTTGGCTCAGTGGATAGATAGAGCGTCGGCCTGCGGACTGAAAGGTCCCAGGTTTGATTCCGGTCAAGGGCATGTATCTTGGTTGCAGGCACATCCCCGGCAGGGGGCGTGCAGGAGGCGGCTGATCGATGTCTCTCTTGCATCCATGTTTCTAACCTTCTATTCCTCTCCCTTCCTCTCTGTAAAAAAATCAATAAAATATATTTTTTTAAAAATGCTCAGCTCTGTCCGCTTTCTCCTTGGGTTGCTCTCAGAACACAGAGGCCCGCCAGGGAGCTAGTCAAAATTCAGGTTCCTGGGCTTCCGGCCTAGACCTCCAGGACTAGCATCGGGCGGGGCGGGGGTCCAAGGACAGGCAATGGTTCTGGAATCTCCAGTGCTGCCTCCCCATGGCCCCTCCTTACCTCCAGCCCTGCACACAGGACACATGCTCAGGGCGGAGGAGGAGAGGGCGTAGGCAGGGATCAGAGAGGCCAGGAAGCCGCTCCATCAGTCAGTCAACAGGCCCCACCTGGGCAGCCCGAGAGAGGCTGGGAGGCGAGGGCTTGGAGGCAGCTGTGTTCGAGAGCGGACCTGGGGTAGTTCTGGCTTGGGGTTCCGGCAGCTTCACTCCAAATCCCAGCTTCCTTGTTTGTGGGTACCAATGACAATAGGGTCAGCAGAGCTCGGAACCTGCCAGCCAGGCCCCTGCTGGCCAGGTTCTTTGCCTGTGGCTGGAAGCTGTCTCCCGCCCGCCCTAAGGCAGAGATGCGGGGCTGGCTGACCCACAGCTACCTGCCACCCCACACCGGCCAGCACCCTTTCCCCAGGACCTTCCTCTTCGGCCCAGTGACCCCTGTTCACCTTCCAAGGTGTCCTTTAGCGCCAGGTACCTTTTCCAGGAAGCTCCCCCCAGCTCCCTCCCTTCCCTGCAGTCCCCAAAGCCTCTGTCCCAGGCCTCCAGGGTCCCTCCTCCTGGCCCTGTACTTCCTTCCCTCCCAGCACAAGCTCAGGGTCACCGCCGGTTTTCAGACTGGGGCTGGGCGGGTGGGGTGAGGTGTGGGGCAGAGGGGTTTGGTGGGTGAATGCTCATCTTCTCGAAACTGGTGATTTTGCTTTTCACTTGGTTTTCGTAAGTGAAGACGGATCTGTCTCTGCCCCAAAGAAGAAACTGAGTCACTGAGACAGAGCTTGTGAGCAAAGGCAGTGACAGCTTTCCAAAGTATCTCCATTCACCCTCTCATCATGCATTCACTCACTCACTCATTCATGCATTCACTCATTCATTCATTCACTCATGCATGCATGCATTAATGCATTCATTCACGCATTCATTCACTCATTCATTCACTCATTCATTAGCCACATATTTACTGAGCAGCTGCCTGTGCCAGGCCCTTTCCGGATATTGGAGAGACAGCAGTGGGAGGGACAGCACAGTCCCTGCCCTCGCGGGACGGGCATCTCCACTGGCAAGAGGCGAAGAGTGCCAGGCGGGCACAGAAATAGGGTCCCGGGGGGCCAGCATGCTGATGTGGGGGCACAGGGTGATGAGGGTTTTGGGGGGACAGTGATGGGGTGGGTTGGGCAGCTGTTTCACAGGGAAGGCCTCTCTGAGGCGACATTGGAGCAAGACCTGAATGAAGTGGGAGTGAAACCTGAGGAAATCTGAGTCAAGAACCCCGAACGGAGGGAGGGAAGGACCAGGGCAGGAGCTGCGTGGTGGCTGCAGCAGCCAAGAGGGGCTGGAGGGAGCCGGAGGGGGCGGACCACTCCCAGGGCTGCCAGGCTCAGCGTGGCCCTGGGCCAGGGGCATCGTGTGGTGCTGGACGGGCATCATGGTACCAGGCATGGCGTGAGAGACGTGCTGCATCCCAGGCCACAGCCAGGCCTCCGGGGTCTGAGTCTGCATTTTATTTTGACTCTCCCGCTCCCCCAGAGAGGTTTGTGCACCCTGAAGTTGGAGGAGTGCTGAGGGAGGGTCCTGCAGGCCATGGGACGACCTTGGGTTTCATTTCCAGTGTGACAGGAGCAGGGAGGTGGGGGGACCCGTGTCTAGAAGCCGTGTCCAGCTTCCAGAACAGCCTGTGGGGACCAAGGGTGGACGCAGGGACAGAGGTGAGGAAGCGGCTGGGATGTTCAGGGAGAGATGTCCACAGCTCCCAGGTACACGGCAGGTGGACAGCGCACCTGGAGACACACACACACACACACACACACACACACACACACGCACACATGCACGCACACATGGCTTTATGGGTCAACTGGCTACTTTGCAGAAAGAGTTGGCAATGTTGAGTGAGCGGGTTGGATTTGCAAAGCCTCCTGGTCTAACAAAGAGCAGTGTTCCCTGAAGTTCAAGATGGGCTATCTTAGGGTGTGTGTGTGGCGGTAGAGCTGGGGTTGAGGGGGGGGAGCGTCTTTGTGGAGATGGATCCCTGGCAGGGGGGTGGGGTGGCGTGAGCTGTGTGTGACACCGTGAGTGAGAAACAGGCTTCAGACGTGTGGCAAGTCCCCATGGGGCGGGGACACGGTCTGCCCAGGTTGGAGACCTTTAAAAGCCTCATAAAACACCTTCCCTTTCTAATCCCAAACATTTGCCAGGAGGCCCCTTTTCCCCCTGGGGAGGACATGCAGGCTAATAGGACTGGATGTGTTTTTAAAAGACCCCAAGCTGGTAGAATGGCTCCTTTCAGACCCTGAAATCCTCCCCGCAGGGGAGCGTTTTTCATGGAGGTATGTCTCCTGTCCTCTGCAGGCTGCACACCTCCCACCCGAGGTTCCCTTCCCGTGACTGTCCCAAACCCCAGGCGGGGGCAGCAGGGCAGGAGGTGGAGACCAGCAGGGGTCAGACGTGACCTGTGGACTGCAGTTTGCCAGTCTCTGCCCTGGCACATTGCTCATCAATCGATCAAAGCTAGGAAGTCAGTGAAGCATGAGCCCAGGGAAAGCAGCATCTGTTTCTTGCCAGTTTCTGGAAATGCGTTCACAGGGACCCACCAAGTCACCATCCGCTGTGAGCAGCAGAGGGTCCCAGGGGAGACTGAGTCCACGGAGAAGTGGGAACCCGAAAGCAATGGACATGAGAGTCCAACAAGAGATTGAAGTCATCACCATTGGCGAACATTCACTGAGAGCTCACACACTCTGGGTGCTGTTTCTAGCTCCTCAAACATGATAACTTGGTCCTAACAAAGGAGGACATTGAGACACACACCTCCCCAGCCCCCAGTGAGGCTACAGGCTCATACACACTCAAAGCAGGAGGAACTGATTCCTGGGGTCTCCCCTTCATTGCCTCTCAACAATGGACACCCCTAAATCTATTACACTTCTGCCATTTACCCTAAGGGCTCTCAGAGATGCCCAAGAAGGCCTAGTCTGTCTGTGCCTTCGGGTGCGGACAGACGTGAGGCCCTTGGCTTTGCTCATGCTCCCCGGATCCTCCGAACCCTGTTTCCT
>PVJN01057595.1:0-12407 GCA_004026805.1 Lasiurus borealis
GGTTGAGTAATTGGGTCGATAACTAGTTAGTCAAAGAGGCAGGATTTGAATTCAGGGCTGATTCGAAGGTGAGTGTTGTTTTTCACTACCTAAATGCTTCCTTTGCATTTTTATCACACTCTGGCTGGATAAACTCTTTAATATACGTCTAGATTTGGGATCGTAAATAATCAGACCTATTTCCTACATCCATCTCTTCCGAAAAAAAGCAGTAAAGTTAGATAAATGGAGGACAAGTATCCCCTTTATCACAGGTAAAAGTGGGAGGAAGAAGCCAGCTCCATGGGCAGCCTTGTTAGGGCCTCCAATAATGCTCCCCAAAACTAGAACATGGAAAGAACCACCTGACAAAAAATGTAGACTTGCAGATCACACAGTTACTCAGGATATTTTGAACCACATGGCTTTGGGGAGAAAAAAAAAACATTAATTTACAGACACAATATATGGACAAAGGGGTTCTGTGCACCAGAAAAAAATATTCCTTTCTCAAAAGCATATTGATAACTTTTACCCAGAAAACCACAGAACTTTATCTAGTAAACATAAAAATGATTATTTATATCATTAGGAAATTGCTATAGTCTGGGAGAAGTACAAAACACTAAAAATAGATTTTAAATATTAAATATAGTTCAACCCATCAATCCCCCGAACTGCTCATCCCGAATGCATTCAAATTCTGCTCTGATGATTATCCTAGTACTGTGCCAGCTGGCGTGGCTTCTGAGTCGCAGCAACTGAGATATTCTTTAAAAATAGGTTTTCTTAAATTGGATTCAAAAACAGTTTAATTCTCTCCGAAACTTAATTGTAGTGATACAAATCATAAAATGGTAGTTTTTAAAATAAACTTAAAAATGGAGGTGCTTGTCTAATTAATCCCCTGTGCCCCAGAGACCGCATCATACTTTCCGGTCACCACCTGTCCTGATGCAGGCAGATGCTGTAATTGCTGAAGAAGGAACAACGGGAAGAGATGGTACAGTGTATGTGAGAACACCAATCAATCAGAGAGATCCCCATTGGTTCGCTGGTGAGAGGGCCAAAAGCCCTATAGATATCCCAACATGGGTGAGGACCTAGTTTACATATTTTCTATCAAACATGTAACCAGTAAGAACATACTAAGCAACGTCCCCTCCACTCACTTTTATCCATGATTCAAGACCCATCTCACATTTTATTCCTTGGACAAAGCTAAGGCCTATTCCCTCAGCTGCAATCGCTAATGGCTCCTCAGAACAATTATGACATCATTGTTTGGCTATTATAGCATCAACATTATTTTAAACGGAGACTCTGTTCTTGTTCTCAAAATGTGGTCCTCAAACCAGCAGCATCACTATCACCCGGGAGCTTATTGGAGATGTGGGACCCCAGACCAACCCAGGTGACAAGATGCTCAGGACCTCTGTCTAGACCAGTGGTTCTCAACCTTCCTAAGACCGCAACCCTTGCATACAGTTCCTCATGTGGTAGTGACCCCCAACCATGAAATTTGGTACTGTTATGCATCGTGATATAAATATCTGCATTTTCCGATGGTCTTAGGCGACCCCTGTGAAAGGGTCGTTCGACCCCAAAGGGGTCACGACCCACAGGTTGAGAACCACTGGTCTAGACATTGACCTTTGAGAAGCAGAGCACTTTGTCTTGTTCTTAGAAAATGCGTTGGAAAGGACGAAGCTCAATATATAATTTTAAACAGATAAATGCTTCTTTTAACTTTGAGGACCTAGCCCAAGCACATTAAAAATGAGCAAATTCTTTTCATATTGGGGAATCCCCTTTGCTTCGGCGTGGTAAGAATTAAATGAGACAATTACACAAAAAGCGCTTATCCAAGGTCATTACATTTAAAGCACTTTCAGAATGGCTCTTACATAGTTGGCTTATTAAATGTTAGTTAATACGGTCATTATCTAGATTGTTATGCCAATTGTTAGAGAATACAGGCATGATCTCAGTGTGTTGGTCAATGTATCGCAGGGTAACTTGGATGAATTTCACTTCCACTGGAGAGCAGAGAAATGAGACTTTTGTGGAGTAATTATTTTTTCAAAAAAGACTTTTTAAAAAATATTTTCTCTTACAAAAGATGAGCCTCCGTGTAAGGAATACAATTATTATGATGACCTTATAGAACATCTCTTAAGCAGCCACTGAATATCAGAAAATTCAGAGCCCACAGAAGATATACATTCTATTCTGCATAGTGCTAAAGAAGGAAACTGAGAGATCTGGGTGGGGAAAGGAGAATCTTCTTTCCACTAAGATAAAATTCCAGTTTTCAGCCCTTACTTCATCAATTTTGCTTCCTGAAATTTCATTAAAATAAGATACCAAAAAAAAAAAGACCTGTGTTAAAAAAGTAGACATTTCCAATTTTTGAATTGATACTTGAAGGTCCTATAAAAAAAAAATGAAGTGCATGGTTTAATTGTCCCTTTATCAGATTGGGGGTGGGGTGGATGATAAGATTCCCTCGGCAGCCTATTGACTCTTTCAACCTTGCCTCTTGAAACCTATCTGAACACAGGAGCTGATACTGCAGGATTTATATTTATAATGATTAATTAATTCTGCACTAAGCAATGTTCTTGACTGCAAGAACAAAATCCACTTTAGAAAGCCTAAATGACAGCTTGCCTAAAATAATTAACACCCATACTGATGGAATTGAAATGTTCTCACTCTACAAAAGCAGACTTCGGTAATTTAATTACTACTATTTCTAATTGTTCTAGAATTATAACAATATTAAGGAGAGGTTGAGAAAGCAACGGTGGAGATGAAAAAGTCAAGCAAGAAATACAAAACGGGCAGCCGGCATTTCGATGCGAATGCACCTAAAATGGGTATGTAAAACCCAGGCACGAACACGTATTTTGGTTCATTGATCACAGAGATAAAAACGGAGCTGATGAGGGGCCAGGATTGGGGAGGATGCTCTTGGAACCCCACTGTGGCTCCCTGGAACTATTAAACCTTCCAGTGAAGTATTTTATAATGGTGGCTTCTAAGTGTCAAGAGGTTTAGCACCTTCGAAAAACTCCTTGGCCCCAGCTGCCAACGTTAACGATGACCTCCTTCACTACGAAACTTAAAATCTCCAAATTTAAGAGTCCTGACATCTGGTTCATGTGACGTAAGTAAATAAAAGAAGCAGGAGCGTGTGTTATTGTCTCCTGCCTTTTCCCACGGATTCCTGAGTAAAGTTCACGAAATTACCTTCCAAGTGAGAGCTCTTAGCCAAAGTCAACTCAGCCTGGTGCCTGTCAGATCACGTCTCTACAAAGTGACAGCTATGCTGAGACAAGACTTTCGTGGCATCCGCACACTTCTTCTTCTCCAAGCTCCCCGTTTTGTGTTCCCTAAATACTGTATCTGGTAAATGAATTCTAAAAACTTCCATCTGTTCCACCTCGAAGACTAACTACCTTTAATTTTTTTTTTCTTATAAAAGGGTAAAAGCAACCAAGTTTCTGTCTTGAGTGAACAAATCATTTTTAAGGGCAAAATAAATTAGAGTCTTGTTTTCTTTGGGATTTAGCAAGTGTGGCCCAACATGTCATTGGCAGGGTTAATTCTTGAAGTCTCTGATCCATTTTTCCTTGTTTTGTTATGCTGGCTGTGGCTACCAACTCCGATGCCTTCTAGAACTTGAACAATCATCCAAGTGGACAGAGGAAGTGTCTAAAGCTACACTATCCAATGTGGTAGCCGCTGGCCACGTGTTTCAACATGTGATTTCAACACTTGAAATGTGGCCAGTCCCAGTTGAGTTATGCTTAATACATGTTAGATATGTACTAGATCTCAAAGACCAAGCAAAGGAAAGAAATGTAAACCACCTTACAGTGGTACTTCGACATATGAGTGCCCTAACATACGAGATTTTTGAGATACGAGCTGTCAAGCAAGCGATTTTTGCTTTGAAATATGAGCAACATTTGAGATAGGAGTAATCGCTCAGATCAGCCGGCTCCACACGACCCACCAGTTTACCTCGACTGGAGCATCTCATAGTTTCCCACGCCTCAAGGTTATGGAACGAATTAAACTCGTACCTCGAGGTACCACTGTATTTGTATTTTGATATTAGTTGTACATTTAAATAAAAATATTTTAGATATGTTGAGTTGAATATATTATGAAAATTAGTTTATCTGGTTTTATTTTACTTTTTTTTCTACTGTGATTATTAGAAAAATTTAAATCATGCAATTGTGTCATATTATATTTCCATTGGATAGTGCTAGCCTTCACAGAGCTATACATGAACAGTTTATAAAATATCCACTTGTATGCTACTAGTGTGGAAAGAGGCTGGGCTTTGGAATCTGAGAATTACAGTTTACATTCTTTTTCTGGGATTTTTTATAAATAAAAAGCAGAATACTCACCACTCAGAGTTATTTCAACAACTAAATAAACTGAGAAAGGGCCAACGCGGGTGTCTGGCTATGTCTCAAGAGAGAGCGTAGGCAACCAGCTAGACAGAATGACACATCGGAGTGCACTCCTCTTCCCGGCGGAATGGTGGTGGGCAGGTCACCTTTAAGCCTCAGTTTTTTCACCCAGAAAGTGAAAGTGACGATCCAGCCTCACAAGGTCACGGTGGTGACAGCATAGTACTCAGTAGTAGGACCATTATTCATGTATTCTCAATTAGTGTTAATTATATTCCTTTTCCTTTCTACCATTTACTGCTTACCGGGTGCCAGGGGTTATTTTGAAAACTTTCAGAGACGTTTTACCATCTAATCCTCACCAACACAACAATATCAACACCTAAAGCTCCTCGGGATTTGCCCAGCTCTGAGCCAGGTGCCCTGTCTGTGTCCTCTTACCACGTCATGACAAAGAATGCCCTCCTGTGAGGGCACTGAGATGCCAACGGATGTGGAACCTGAGGCTCATAGATGCCCACGCGCACACAATTAGCCAAGGACAGAATTGAGACTCAAATCCATTCCTTCCAGAGTCATCTCTGAATTCCCACAACATGGAGTCTGTCCGCACCCATCTTCCTTCACGGTTCATCTGTCCCTGTCTTCCTTCCTTTTCTGCCTGTCCTTCCTTCTCCCCATGCGATTCTTGCTTCAATGAGGTCTCCTCTTCCTTTATTATCTCTTCTCTGCAACTTCTTTCAAGATGCCAACATACATGAGCTAACAGTCTCTTCTCCCAGCAATGTCTCGTCCTGTGGACTGTCGCATGTTTTTAAAGCATCTCTACCAACATTCTCTCTGTTGTGTTTGAACCGCTAGCTATGAATTCAGGTCTGGTATATTTCCCTTCCAGTCACGGCTCCTCCAACATATTAATCAGTGGCCCAGGGCCTCTTCAGAGCAGCAGGTAAGGACTGTCAGGTGTCACGGTGAGACAACGTCATCACACATGGCTATGTGAGTCCAAACTGACAAGAATGTACATGGTGTCACATTGGAAATCATAGAATTCAGCACTAATGTCATTTTGGACATAATTTAGTTGAGCTTTCTACAATTTACAGGACAGGAAGTTTTATTCCACCGAGACTTTGACCTCATTTTGATTTTCACACAGCTGTCTGGCCATTCAGAATAGATTCAGTATTCTTTGTCCTATATGAGTCTACACTCCAAACTTTTTCATCTTTAATAAGCAGCTAAAAGTCTAATCCTGTTAAATACAAAGTTTGACTTGAGAAAAAGAAAATTCAGGGAAAGCAAAACAATATTAAAATGTTTGTGAAAAAAAAAAAAGAAAGAAAAAAAATGTTTGTGGCTGGCCCTGGCCAGTGTGGCTCAGTTGGTTGGAGCATTGTCCTTTATACCTAAAGGTCGCTGGTTCAATTCCCATTTAGGGCACATACCTAAGTTGCAGGTAAGGAGAGGCAACTGATCAATGTTCTTTTTCACATAGATGTTTCTCTCTCTCCCTTCTCCTCTCTGTAAAAATCAATAAGCATATCCTCCAGTGAGGATTTCGAAAAAAATGCGGCTGAATCCCATTATGAATTTTTCTAATTGCTTATCTATATTTTTTTTACCTTGTTTAAAACTGAATCTAGTTTCCCATAGGTAAGATTTTCTTTGTTCAAAACTTCAGTACATTCCAGAACTATGGTACCACTTCTATGTCTATTAACAATATTTAGTTGTATTTATTTAAAAATCTTCACCTGCACTGTGGTATTCTAAATAAAAATAATAATAATAAACTCTAATATAGAAGAAAGTAACTTGCCTTATACCCCACGCTTGACCTTTCATCATTCAATGAAAGACTAGATGCTTAGTCTCCAGGCTGCAAATCCCACCTGCAGAGTGTACAAATCAAAACAAAGATACCGTGTTGTTTGGCTGACTCTTCCCCTTGTGGGTATGTGACTTTAGGCAAATTTCTACATCCTCTATGCTTCAGTTTCTTGAGCAGTGAAATAGGGATAATAATAACGACAATATGAAAAATATCTATGTCCTAGGGTTGAACTGAGAACTAAAGGACTCAGACACAACACACTCAGAATAAGCCCCATGTAATCAGCATGGTTTTGTTTGTTTAATTGTTGTTGTTTCTTTAATTCTTACTGAAGGATATTTTTTCATTGATTTTTAGAAAGATTGAAAAAGAAGAGGGAAAGACAGAAATATCAATGCGAGAGAAACACATCTATTGGTTACCTCTTACACAAGCCCGACCAGGACCCAGACTGAGGAGGAGCCTGTAACCCAGTTTGTGCCCTAGACCTGAATCGAACCCTGGACATCTTTGGTCCGCAGGCTAACTCTCTATCCACTGAGCCAAACCGGCTAGGTTTTAATTGTTATCAGTTCTTATAATAACCCTTTTAAAACTAACACTTTCAATTTGCACATGAGGAAATCAAGGCATAGAGAAATGTACTTTGTTGGTCAGAGACTCCAGAACCATAGCAGCTCAAGCTCCGCACTGCCTCCCTTTCCACGTTCTGTGGGTGTGCAACAAAAATCCAAGTCTGCACATGACCGATCAAGAGTGTGGTAAAATCCTCAGTTGATCCTTCCACTTGATTATCTCCAGTTTGCCCACAGCGGAGATGCAAGTCATAGTGAGCAAAGAACCCTGTGCAGCTTCAGCCTCTACCAGGGCCCTCTGCAAAGATTCATTAATAACATTTAAATACATTTCAATCCCTGGAATCCCGGCGGCCATTCCTCTCTGACTCTTGTCTTGTATTTTGTCTTTTAACCCCCCAGCACGAATACTGCCTTCATCTCCCACTTCTGCACTGCAGCTGGATATCCGCCCTAAATATTCCTCTTTCGATTCTCTCACATAACCTACAATCTAAACGCTGAAGCAGAAAACTTGGGCAGTGCAGCTCTCCCCCTAGTGGTGACGCAGGGAATATCCTACAATTTTCCTGGTTATAAATGAATTCCATTTTGTTAAAACCTACTGACTTTGAAAGTTATTACAAAGAGAAGAAGCAGACCAGTATGGAATGTCAAATGATGAGAATGAACTAGGTGTCTGATCCCCACTGAAACTTAGGCACCTCAGACATCAGGAGGATGAGTGGCAATAACGAAACGGAGTGAGAGGACGGCAAGCAAACCCAGATTCACAAGGGAGGTCCTCGGGGTGCATTCTAAGTCCTGGCAACAAAGTATTGAGCAAGAAGTTTTGGGGGTGGGGGGAGGGAATACAGGAAGGCCTGTGAGGCTAGGATACAAAGAAAGAATTAGCAGGACCAGTGCATGCGACTTCTTCTAGGCAAATTTGAAGATGGTTGGGGTTTTTGTTTTTGTCTAAAAGCAATGGGAAGCAATTAACGGCTTTTAATCAAGAAAGTGACATGATCAGAGTATTTTTAGCAGGTCTCTCAAAAAATATCACGTTATGCCATGTTAGAGGCAGATGTTAGTGCTTTTGTTTTCCACATTAACCGCATTGCATATTCCTGGACATGGATGAGACCAAACCAGTGGTCGGCAAACCGTGGCTCACAAGTCACACACAGATCATGAGCCACGGTTTGCCTCTCTGTGGATTAAGTTTGCCAACCACTGTCATATACTACCCTTTACCTCTTTGCACACAATAAGCAACAATCGCCTAATCCTCACAGCTTCCAACTACACAGTAACATTTAGTCTAGTCCAGTGGTAGGCAACCTCATTAGTCAACAGAGCGCCAAACCATGGCTCGAAAGATGCATGTGGCTCCTGAGCCATGGTTTGCCGACCACTGGCCTAAACCAACAGCAGTGGAGAACCCGCTCTCTTAATAGAGACAGGAAGAGAGAGCCTGTAACTGAGAAGGGAGGAAGATTCCTAACTTGCATTCCTAGTGGGCGGATGTCAGCTCCATCTGGAACTGAAGAAAATGACATATCTGAATAACACATTTAATAATTCCTTAGCTCCCTCACTCTCTGTGAAGGGGAAAACAATGAGAGCTTCTCTGTGGTTATAACACATTTATTTGTCCACTTACTCATTCGTGGTGTGGAGATCTCAGGAAGATAATGTTTCCAAAAATCTAAGCATCCTTTAGGCCAGGGGTGTGGAACATCTGGCCCGCGGGCCATAGAAGGTCCCCAAAATCATTTAGTCTGGCCCTGCCAAAGCCACCTCAGGTTCTAAATTTAATACCTCTAAGATCTTTTTTCATAGCAGCATACATTTATATTAAGTGAATCATATTGAGCAAATGATGTTATAAATATCCAAATGGCCCTTGGCAGGAAAAATGTTTCCGCACCTCTCCAGTCGATATCCAGCTAGGACCTGAGGCCTCCCTCTAGCCACGTGAGTGAGCTGGGCACTGCCTATTCTCAGACCTTTTATTAAAACCTACGGACTTTGAATTCAATGGCCATGGAATGAACCCGGAAGGAGCCTCCTCCATTGAGCTCTGAGATGACTGCACCCCAAAAGACAGGGTGACTGCAGACTTGTGAGAGACCCCAAGTAAGGGATTCCAGGTAATCGATTCCCAAGCTCCTAAGGCACAGACACTGAGATAATGAGAGAGAGAGAGAGAGAGAGAGAGAGAGAGAGAGAGAGAGAGAGAGAGAGAATATGTGTATGTGTTTGTGTGTTTTAAGCCACTAAGTTAGGGGATAACGGGGTTTACACAAATGGGTCACTAATACACTGATGTAGGACACTTGATAGTTGCTCAATAAATATTATTTGATTAACAAGTAACTATCTTGCGAAACCAGTTTGGCTCAGTGGATAGAGCGTCGGCCTGTGGACTGAAAGGTCCCAGGTTCAATTTTGGTCAAGGGTACATACCTTGGTTGTGGGCACATCCCCAGTAGGGGGTGAGAGGAGGCAGCTGATCGATGTTTCTAACTCTCTATCTCTCTCCCTTCCTCTCTATAAAAAATCAATAAAATGTATTTTAAAAAATTAAAAAAATAACTATTTTAGGACTCTTTACCAACTGTTAAGAGATGAAATCAGAGATTTATAAAAGCAGCTTCTTTTACTTTACTCTGCAGTCTAACACTACCGGAAAATAAGTGTATAAATCAGGTTCCTTATTTAATTAACAGCTTTTTTTATGAAATGTTGAATCAGAAAGTGAATATGATATAATCCCAAATTCCAAAATGGACCTTCCAGTCAAGCAGGCACATATCTTCCGACCACTCATAGCTGTCTTCATGTAGAATTCGGGGTGAAAGAGAACATCATCAATCTGATCATTATTTTTGAAAGAGTGTTGAGACAGAAAAAAACGTAATTTCTGGCTCTCCACTGACTAACGAAGACATCTGGAGGAAGCAAATGGATCTCTCCAAGTCCTCAATTTCTTCACTAGTAAAATAAGCATCACGATACCTACCTTGTTAAGGTTTTATATGGTCCAATCCCTGGGTTCATAACTACTAATCTAAAGAAACTAAAAAATACCAATGGTCTCATTTCCCATCCTTCCAAAAACAGGATCATTAAATGGAAAAACAACAGAGAAAGTCAACTACCAGGATCCCACAGAAAAGCAAGTGACTGGTGTTAAAAGAGTGGATTCCTACAGGCAGAAATTCCCAATTGAGCGTGACAACAGCCAAGCCTGTAACATCAACTGAGATATACTTAGCTCTCACACTTCCCACATTCCCCCAAATACGTGTGGAAGCAGGAATCAATGACAGCCTGAGAAAAATAAACTTAAAACATGACCTTGTAAAATAGGTAACAAACATGAGACGCGTAAACCTGAGAAATGGGATATGATGAAATGGAACTATAGAAATACTAGAGGCCCGGTGCACAAAATTCATGTGGGGTGGGTTGGGGGATATTTGGGGGAAGAGTCCTTCAGCCCAGCCTGCTACCTCTCCAATCTGGGACTCCTTGAGGCATCCCAGGTAGGATTTGGCCTAAATGGGTAGTCAGACATCGCTCTCACAATCCAGGACTGCTGGCTCCCAACTGCTCACCTGCCTGCCTTCCTGATTGCCCCTAACTGCTTCTGCCTGCCAACCCAATCACCCCCTAACCACTCCCCTGCCAGCCTGATTGATGCCTAACTGCTCCCCTTCCCGCCTGTTTGCCCCTAACTGCCCTCCTTCGTAGGCCTGGTCCCTCCCAACTCTCCTCTCCTGTTAGCCATCTTGTGGTGGCCATCTTGTGTCTACATGGGGGCAGGATCTTTTGACCACATGGGGGCAGTCATCCTGTGTGTTGGAGTGATGGTCAATCTGCATATTACTCTTTTGTTAGATAGGATAGAGGCCTGCTTCCCTGGGTGGGGGCCAGCTGGTTTGCCCTGAAGGGTATCCTGGTCAGGGTTGGTGTTCCCTTGGGGTGTGGGGAAGCCTGGGCAAGGAGCCTGTGGTGGTTTGCAGGCCAGACATTTCCCCCAGAATCTCAAGTGGAGGCCCTAGTATATGGGATTTATTTATCTTCTACAACTGAAACTTTGTAGCCTGGAGTGGAGTCAAGTGTTCTGCTCCCACAGCCATTGAAACTTTGTTGCCTTAAGCAGAGGCCTGGTGGCCAAGGTGTGCAGAAAGCTTGGTTTCCTCCATCGCCAGGGGCAACCCAAGGCTCCCTCTGTAGCCATCTTGGTTGGGTTAATCTGCACACTCGCTCTAATTGGCTGGTGGGTGTGGCTGGTGGGCATGGCTTCTGGGTGTGGTGGAGGTAAGGTCAATTTGCATATTACTCTTTTATTAGATAACTAAAAGGGGCTTCACAAATTCAGAGTCTTTAAAAGGCAAAATTGGTGTAACAAAGTTTCTATGTGTCTTTCAGTCTCTGAGTGCCCGTTCACCCTAAATTCACACATAATTCTAACCACAATGAAAATGAACTTTTACCGTCCTCTCTCCATTAGGCTCAGACAATTGCATAGTCAGACCGTCTTCAAATAATGGGAAACAGAAAAAAAGACAAATGACAACAAATGAGACTAAAATCTAAAAAAATAGAAAGAGCAATCTGAGGCCATCTAGAGACGAGGAAGGAAGTCCCATATATTCCAACGGCATCCACGTATGCATCACAATTTTATAGGCTATTTCCAAAGATGCCAAACATTATGCTTAGCATTTTATCTCCCCTAAGTGTCATAACTTTACAAAATTTACTGTGATTTTGGCATTAAAAATTAGACGTGATGTCACAGTTCAGTCTTCGTTGACTTCAAATATACAGTCCTCTTAGTGACAGGAGGTAAGTAAAATACTACATTAATGGATACGAAGGGACCACCGTGTGAAGTAGTCCCTGGCCTTTCATGCTTGTCCCTTAGGACTGTCACACAAGGGGTTCTGCAGCTGAGTATGTGGCCACTTGAGAAAGAAGCTTCAAACTGAAGGACCTGGGTTTTTCTTTCTGTGCAGAGAGAGAGAGAGACAAGAAACAGAACACACCTGGGGGACTGCTTACAGTCTCACACTGTACTTCCCTAGGACAGACAGGGTCCCTGGGTCAATTTGGTCTTATTGTCAATTGTCCCATTTGTAAGGCTTTTACCCAAGAGGTACTTTCCTACCTAATATTTTTCTCCCCATGGGATTCCTTAAGGGCTCACACTGCGTGGAAACCTTCTGTACTAAGTAATCTCCACCTGCTTCTACAGATTCCCCTCCACGCTGCCCAGGGCCCCCAGAGGCTGACCTCTAAATCCTGCCTGGATAGGCCCCCTTGTCCTCGGGCCTCTGGGTAAGATAGGCTGAGAGACAGCAGGGAGGAGTACTGAGTGGAAAGAGAGGAAGATTGGCATTTCTCTGCCCCTAGTTTCCTCTGTGAAAACCAATTGTTAGAACTGCCTTCCTTCCTTCTTTCCTTCCTTCTTTCCTTCCTTCCTTCCTTCCTTCCTTCCTTCCTTCCTTCCTTCCTTCCTTCCTCCCTCCCTCCCTCCCTCCCTCCCTCCCTCCTTCCCTCCCTCTCTTCCTTCCTTCCTTCCTT
>PVJN01057596.1:0-12407 GCA_004026805.1 Lasiurus borealis
GGATGGGCAGGTTAAATCGCCATCTCAGAGGGTGATCACAGAAAGTGGAATTTATTTATGGAAGAGAGGGTGGGGATATCCTGAGGGAAGGGCTGCAGGGCACCGAACCCGGGGGGGATTGGGTCGATGCTGGCAGCAGAAGTATACGTAGGACAGTGAAACGGGGAAGGGCACCGGGGAAGCAGCAGGAGGGCCTGGGTTGGGACATCTTGGCTCTAGGGGAAGTCAGAGAAAAGGGGGCCTTGGAGACAGTTCAGGGGGTGAGCCCAGGATGAGCTGCCACTGCCCGGTGCTCCCCTGGTTGCAGGTCTCCCGGGGTCCCTTAGAGGTGAGGGGACACACACAGGTGGGGGAAGGAGAAGGACGAGGGAATGGCATGGGCCTGTTCCTGGTGGGGAGAGCCTGCATTGGATCCTTGGCCCTGAACTAATCTGTTTTGCGGGTGGAAATCTTAGGGGAGGTCTCAGGGGAGGGTCTTCATAAATACGCAGCAGCTTTTCAGGGGTGCTCTCTCAGGGTGGCCGTCTCCACCCTTCCAGGCGATGGGTCTGGGCCAGGCAGGGGGTCTTTAGTCAGTGCAGCTGGTTCCGAGGCAGCCCTGGTGCCACTGGTCTGGTTTTGCTGCCTTTCTGGGCCCGGAGCTGAGATACAGCTGAGGTCTAGGTGCTGTTTCTGGGCAGGAGAAGGTCCGGAGGTGTAAGCCACATGACCAGCGAGACGAAAGATCCAGGGTCTACACCGAATGACCAGTGACAGGCGAGGGGAGGACAGGTTGACCTGGGGGCAAGGATCTTGATTTCCCGGTTTTTTGCCCCTTTTGCGAGGCCACGGGGGCTTCCGGCCCTGGTGAATTTCCGTCCCCAGCCCACCATCCGAGCTCTGCTCACGTCTGTCTCACAAGCAGCCCCAGGAATTCCTTCCTTTCTTTCCCCATAAATTTCTTTTTCTTTTTCTTTTTTAATAGACAAGTGATTTTATTTCAACACTGGCCCCATTTTTTCCCATTAATGAATACTCTACATGGGTTTAATTCTTTGTTTCGTCAGGTTTCTTATAGGCAGCACGAGATTTGGAAGATGAACCGGAAAAGGAAGCCTCAGGAACTTTTTTTTTTATCTGCAAAGCACCACGTCACCCGGCCGTTGGGTATCGACTTAACGAGACCTGGAACCTCGTTTCTGGAACAACTTCTCCGCAGCCTGCCACTCTGTACTCACCCCATCCAGGGGCAAAGGGAATGTAAATTTTCGGAAAACTTGAGGAAGAAAATACTTTTATAATACCAAGATTTTCTTTTTCTTTTTCTTTTTTTGGCACCTCCTGCTCACACCATCCCACCAGCTCCCCCAAACAAACGGATATCATTCCAAAGGGTGCTTAAAATAACTCAGGCAGGTGAGACATGTGGTCATAAACTCTTTTTTTGGAGCAGTGTGGACCCTGAAGTTCCTACCAAGTGTCGGGAACATCTTTTTTAGCCATTAAATATCGGTGCCCTTACACCTGTGCCGGTTTAGGGTAACTTTTATCCGGTTGACATTCATCACGCAGAGAGAGAGAGAGGTTCCCGTCCTCTCAGCCTCTACTGGGTACAATGCATCTTTCCGTGTGGGATTTAATTTCTGTGTCTCACACTACTAAACCTCTGTGGTTAGTAGTGGCCCGTTAAACCGTCAAACCGATCACGTTGGCTGGTCCCGGAGCGATGAGAAAGGAATGTCGTCCTCTTCCCCCATCAGAGCGAGGATTAGCTCGCTCACAGGTGGTCTCCTCGCCTTTAACGGGCAAGTTCAGCTGCATCTGTTGTCAGGAGTTGCCTGACGCTGCATCAACTTTCTGAAACCACCGGGGCCCAGCACTGCCTGTCTACCTTCGTGACTGTTAACCCTGGGGTTGTTTACTTTGGGGGTGGGGGTGGGGAATGCCGTTCAGAAACAGCCCCCACAGGACCACGGGGAAAACAACTGTCACCTCTTCTTGAAGAAGACATGCCCTCGGGGACGATGGGTCACATTGGCTCTTGATCGATGGTGAAGCGTTCGTTCCTTCGTTCATGTTGTGTGTGTGTAGATAGTGTCCCTCTTCCGGAATCATGCCTGTGGTGATTAGTTTTGTTAACTTATTGGAAGACACTATAAATTGCCCTTAGTCTTCTGTCGTCCTCAACTGGAGAGTAAAAGGAATCTCGATGAATTAAGCAGAGAGGCACACCTTAACTATGGTTAAGCCCGAGAAGAACAAATTTACTTTATGGGGAATAACGTGTTTTTTAACTGTCTGGGATCCTGTGGAATTCAAGTCTGTCACTTTAATGAGTTTCTTACTTGTTGTTTTGTGTTTTTGTTTTTTAAATTGTACTATATTTTAGGAAACAACGTGGAGTTTTTAACGTTCAGAAGTGCAAACTACTTAAAGGACTTGAATTTTTAAGATGTTTGTTATTTTTTTATAAGTTGTTTTTCCAAGAAAAGCATAATTGCAGAGCAGCTTTGTATATCAGCCGGTTTCCTGGCCATTTCCATACTGTGGAGGAAGGGAAGAAAAATAAACCTGCAGAAGAGTACGCCTGGGGCTCCCTCGTGTCCTTCCTTACTCACACTTGGTGTCTGAGAGCATCGGGCCGCTCAGTTGCTATTACTGTGACTGGGTGTTGGCTGGCTTTGCGCCCAGCGGTCCAGGTCTTGGACAGAGGCTGAGTGAGTGTACCCCCTCATCCGCCCGGTGATCTAGTGCACCTAAAATTTGCACAGGTCTCCCTCCAGGATGCTTTAGAGCTTCCTCTCCACCCCTGGCCAGGGGAAGGTGTGCTTTCATTTTAAAGGCGGCGGATCTGTATTCATTGCTCACCTGTGTGGCTCTCTGTGGGATTGTTCCGCACGTTTGGAACCCAGGTTATTTCATTGTGTTGCTTTAGGGCAGTGGTTCTCAACCTTCCTAAGGCCGAGACCCTTGCATGCAGTTCCTCATGTGGTGGTTACCCCCAACCATGACATTTTGCTACTGTTATGCATCGTGATGTAAATATCTGCATTTTCCGATGGTCTTAGGCGACCCACAGGTTGAGAACCACTGCTTTAGGGCAAAGGTGTCCTCCCCGGCTTTGTGGTGTGGAAGCCGATGGTCACTCGTTTCCTAGAGAAGGCGCTTGGGTTGCCTTTGTCTGAATGCGCCGCCGTACTGAGGCCGTGGTTCCGGCAGCTGTCCAAGGCCTGGGGTGCAGCAGAGCACTGCTGGCCGGAGGGCAGGTGCCAGCCGTAGCCTGGATGTTGCCGCTGGCATTGCTCTTGCCCATACAGTTTGAGCATTTCTGAGAGGCCCTGTAGCTGCTGGGACTATTAAAATAGAGGCCCCGGGGCTGAATTCTGAGCTCAGGTTCCAAAGTTCTTCCTGCTTCTCCACGAGACCTCCGGCTCTGCCCTGGGGCCTCCCCCCAGGGACTGAGATCCAGTCTGTCCCGACCACGGTGGCCATCACAGCGTCCATCACAGTCTTTCCCAGTGGGACGGCCTGTGGGTGGCCAGCCATCATCCCTGCTGCTCGCTGTGACCTCTGGCCTGGGCCTCACCGAGAGACAGGACACGCTCTCTGCAAGGACAGCAGTGTCGTATTGTCAAGCGAGTTTAGAAAATCTAAAGCAGCGGTTCTCTACCTGTGCGTCATGACCCCTTTGGGGGTCGAACGACCCTTTCACAGAGGTCACGACCTAAGACCACTGGAAAATGCAGATATTTACATCACGATGCATCACAGCAGCAAAATTTCATGGTTGGGGGTCACCACCACATGAGGAACTGTATGCAAGGGTCTCGGCCTTAGGAAGGTTGAGAACCGCTGCTCTAAAGGATGGTTTTGTTCCCTGAGAAAAGCTAATGGCAGGGAGGAGCTGGGAGGAGCTCAGAGTGTGGGCTTTCCCTGGGCTGTAGAGGCGATTGTGAAGGGAAATCTCACCTGGGACCCGCACTGGCCAAGCGTTCAGAAGGGGCGCTGCTCTGGCCGGGGGCACTCCTGGGGGCTGCTGAGGGGTTACTGGGGAGCCCTGCCAACCCCAATCCCCTCTTGTCCTGCAGTGTGGGGACCAGCCGCGGAGATGGCGGCTAGCATCTCTCAAACTATCATACAGGGGTTTGTTTGTAACACACCTGCCACGAGACGCGGTCAGCTTCCAGTTCACCCGTGTGGCGTGTTGGCATGTGGTTTCTGAAGGAGAGTCACCACACGATCCCAAACGGTGGATTGTTCAGATGAACAGGCTTATGAATTTGGGAAACTCCTGGCTGTGAGTCCCTCGTGGGTCATTCCAGAAGATGGAGGGGTCTCTAAAGAGAAAAAGGTATGTGATGGGGGTCTAGCTTCACCCATTATTTCTAGCAAATGGGGTGGGTCATTTGCCGCACGGATGAGGACACGGGGTGGCCAAACGCGTTTCCCTCACTGCTCACGTGTGAGGGTGGCGGGGGCGGGTCAGAGGGGGGCACTCCGAACAGTTCCTTCCCAAGGGCACGATATGATTATCAGAGTAATAAAATGACGTTATTCCGTCAGGTGCACCTCTTAACATGCACATGGTTTAGAGAATTAAAAAGATGGAATTTAATATTTGGGTCATTAAGAGCACTCTTAAGCCAAAGCAAGGCAATTATCCATGTGGTTCAGGCAGAAGTTCTATATAATTTAAAGCAAATGGAGGATTTTTTTCTCATTGTAATTTAGAAACAACTTCCCCCTGCGGGCCCAACGGGTCACGGAAATTGGAATAATTTAACGAGCAGGCCTCTTAATGATGCTTTTCCCAGTTGGAGGGTATTATTATGTATTTGCCTAGTGCACAGTATGTGACAGGGCTGTGGCTAGCAGGGGGAAAAAAAACATTCTCCTGTGTTGTAGATTCAGATGTTGAACAAAAATGAAGTGACTCATTTGAGGACTTCCGAGTTAAAATGTATCCCGCCTAACTAGGCTGCCTTAAAGCAGGTGATGGAAGGCGTTAGGAAATGGGTAAGAACCTGGCCACAATCTTTCCAAGGCAATGCCGTTCAGGTTTCACCTGTGTTTCCAGTTCCCTCACAACGTGTATGTCAACCCCGAAAGGTACTCCAATTACATTAGAGAAACGTGAACATCACTTTAATTCCATCATTTTATTTTTAGAACAGCATCAGGTGTTTCTCAAATCCATTCGAAAATAAATATGTTAATAAATAGGAACATAAATAAGTATAAGTTAGCTCACGTGCCTTCATGAGCACACCATTATATATAAATAAATATTTTAAAATAAATTATGCGTGAGTGTTCCGACAAACACTTGGATATAGAAATAGCTTATAAATTTTTGCTTTTCTAAAAAAAAAAAAAAAAACGCACAGTGAAGAAAACTTTAGCAACTTGAGACAAATAAATATAAGTTAACTCACATGCCTTCATGAACACACCATTATATAAATAAATATTTTTTAAAACAACTTATCCCTAGTAAATGTGGAGGAAAGGACCCATTTAAATGAAGTAGTTAACATGTTCAACTTGTGGGTGGTTGACTGATGTAAACAACAAGAAAATTACTAGCTTAAGTAGGACCAGGGCAAGCCCCCACCTCCCGCACAGCCTATAAAAATCGCTTTGGTTCAGATGCCTTGAAGGGTGGGCGAGACCTGGGCCTTTTAGGAAGAACTCAGGTAGCTCATCATCCTGTCGATGGTCACTGCGCGGATGCGGAACGCGTGGAGAAGGATGCAGAGCTTGACTTTGGTCTCATAAAGATCCAGTGCTTCGAGGGAGGGCTGTTGAGGCACGGCGGCACTGTTGAGATTCAGGGCCTGGGAGGACAGATAAGGAGCATGGCAGAGAGGGTTCTCCCAGATTGAAGCATCCACCCATAAACGTGGGGGAAGCCAACACGTGTCTCAGAGCCCGCCACCCACCCGCTCATTACATCTCCTAAACCCAATCCACTTGCCCAGCCAGATGGCCAGGCGGGACCTGAAAGAAGAAATTCCCATGATCCCAGCACCTGTATCTTCACCGAGCATGGAAGAGACCCTTAAAGCTCTTTCAATGCCATCAGTATTTTTTAAAATATATTTTTCTTGATTTCAGAGAGGCAGGGTGAAGGAGAGAAAGAGAGAAACAGCAACGATGAGAGGAGAATCATTGATCGGCTGTTTCCTGCATACCCCTTGCTGGGGATCGAGCCCACCACCCAGGCACGTGCCTTTATCTGTAATGGAATCTGGGACCCTTCAGCTCGCAGGCCAATGATCTACTCCTGGAGCCAAACCAGCTAGGGCTGAAGTCTTTTTTAGAATGGGGAGGTGATGGATTGCTATTGATCAACACTCTCTCTCAGTAACAAATGAGTTTACTACAGAAATTCATTTGTGTCAGATAAATAAACCTGGCAACGGACTTCCCAGCTTTAGCCCTTTGATCTGATAACTCAAAGCAAGACGTTCTGTTTGCATGATGATTGGTAATCCCACTTATCCTTACAAAGAAAGGTAGGGTGGGTCAGATCCTCCCATTTTACAGAAGGAGAAACTGAGGCACGGAGGTACCAATGGCTTTGGCATAGTTGTCTGATTACTGGTAGAAGTGACTCCAGTGTCTGAATCACCTCTTTGTCCTGAAAATGAAATTGTTATCTACAATTCTGTAGGTGGTAAGATTCTTGAATGCTACATGGTGTTCAGTGCCTATCAAACAAGTAATTTGGTGAAGAGAGAAAGATTCCTTTTCAGGCAATGAGTTCTGACATATTTTTATCCCATGCCTGGTCACCGAAGCACTCACCTAGCTGTTTCTTATGTGAATACTAGAGGCCCACTGCATGAGATTTGTGCACTCCGGGGGTTGGGGAGTGGGGTTGGGATCCCTCAGCCCGCCTGCGACCTGTCGTACGTAGTCCAGGTACCTTCAGGGGATGTCTGACTGACGGCTTGGGCCTACTCCCTGCACTGCTGTGGAGGCTGGAGAGGCTACCTACACCTCTGCTGTGCTTGCCAGCCATGAGCCCTGCGTTGAGCAGCTGCCCCTGGTGGTCAGTGCATGTCATAGCTACTGGTTGTTCTGCCATTCGGTCAATTTGCATACTACCCTTCTATTAAATAGAATTCCTACGTTTTGTATTAGAATTGTGTGCTACGACGACTTAAAGACTGTAAACCGAGTTCTTGTCTCTGAGTAACATTGTGGCTCTCCCCAGGTGACAGGCCATTCTTTTATTTCATTCACACTTTGGTTCAGGATGGCTCAGACCCAGGCGCTAGCTCTCCTTGTTCCCTCTGGTTAAATTTGCGGATGTGCGGGCGGGCCCTCACATGCACATCCGGGAGCCTTTAGAGAAGTGTAGTGTAATCCCTTTGGTGGGGCCTCACATCCTGGCTCTGCCATTTGGAAGCTGTCTGACCTCGGGCGAGTGGCTAACTGTCTGAGCCTCGGTTTCCTCCTTTGTACAGAACCCATCTGGTTGCTGTGGGCACGACATTAAGATGATGTGTGGAAACATTTGCAGAGAGCCTGGGGCATGCCCCTTGGTCAACCAATGGGTGGCTGCTTTTCTAAACGTGTCCTGCTCACGCCTGCTCTTCTCTCGAGCAGCGTTCGACAACCTTTTGGACCTCACGGGCCACCATTTAGTGATCGCTGCTCTAAAGGACACCCTCAAGGCTGTAACTCTGTAGGGGCTTTAGGAGGGGAGGGGGCATTCAGGCCTCTCCCACGCCAGGAAGAGCTGACGGCATACCTCTTCATCTGGGACTCTGATTGGCTGTCTAGACACAAACAAGGCGCTCTCACTGATCGGAGGAAGGCCTCACCTGCATCAGCTCATCCATAGCTGCCAGCATGTTTTGATCCACAATGGTCTGCCTCTGAGGATCCATTTGAAGCTTTGCATTCATGGCCTTGAACTCCACCTGGTACATCTTCAAGTCCTCGTAGATGCTACTGAGGCACAGGGTCTGGGCGACGGGACAAATTGGGGAAGAAACAATGAGATGAGCTAGAAGTGTTTTCCTCCCCGCGCTCCCCGCCATTGCATTTGAGGAAAAAGTCCCGTGTCTCACCGTCATAAAAGAGGCCTTTCTGGAGGCCAGGCAACTCCCATTCTAGAAGAAAAAAAATAATCAGACATCAATCAACGGTACAAATTCATGAAATGGGTTGAAACCTTCAGTTTTCTGACTTACAGTTATGGGAGCCACCTCTCTGGAAACCAGGCAATTCTCATCCTAGAGGGAAAAAAAATGACACATCAAAGATATTAATTCTTAATATAAAGTTTTCTGACTTTTCCTCTCAAACATACGTTTTTAAAAAAATATATTTTATTGATTTTTTACAGAGAGGAAGGGAGAAGGATAGAGAGTTAGAAACATCCATGAGAGAGAAACATTGATCAGTTGCCTCCTGCACACCCCCTACTGGGGACCCTTCAGTCTGCAGGCAGACACTCTATCTACTGAGCCAAACCAGTCAGGGCCGTGTGTGTGTGTGTGTGTGTGTGTGTGTGTGTGTGTGTTTTATTGTGGTTAATAATAACTAACAAAAGTCTTAACTATTTTTAAGTGTCTAGTTCAGTGGTGTTACATATATTCACATTGTGAAAAACCGTATCTATTTTTATCAATTTTCCTCAGATCTAACTTTGAAGTGGGATCTGATTCACGAGGGTAGAGACCAGACACATGCACATTTTTGTTATAAGATGAAGTTTGATACACAGCTTTTCATTGCATGATGTGCTCTGGGAGGAAAGTTTGTCCGTACCGTGGTTAATTCCAGTGGTAGGCAGGCTTCTACGGTGCTGGTTTTATCTTTTGTGATATCTTCATGATCAATCTCTTCAGAAGTGCAGGAGTAAAACTCTAACTTTTGTCTGGCCTGTAGGAGTCATAAGGAAAAAACCCAGTTTATAATATTAATATGGTACCTGGCTCCCCATACCCTGTGGGGAGAGCAAAACACCCCTTATTCCTGTGACCTGTAAGAAATTCAGGGTCTTCAGAAGACAAAAGGAAACAGGTCATTCCCACTCTCTCTCCCTCCGCTTTTAGGATGTGTTTCCCCGGATGACATGCTTTTCCCTGGTGTAAACACTATAATCAGAATCCCTGCCACGCTGTGGCACTTGCTCCTGGTGAAGGCGGTTTTTTTTGCTTCTGCCAGAGCGCCTGTGTTTCATGAGTATCTTTTTTCAATTATAATTTGGGGAACCGTTAAGGTCACAACTTGATGGATATAACAAACATGCAACCCTAAAGACAAGTTGAGATTTAATTTGTGGTGTGCACGTACACACACACACACACACATCATCATCATCATCATCACCATCTTACAAGCACTTTGGAAAGCATTGTTGAATATAACAATGAAATTTATCTTAAGAAGGTGACGACTTTTTGATTGAAGATGGAGATCATTTTCCCACTCCACTGTGCTAGGCACTAAGGAACATGACAAAGAGCGGGACTATGCTCTGTCCCCAGGATTCCAAATTCATCCAAGGGGACAGGCAAGGGCCCACCTGACTAGGAGACAGGTCAGCAGGAGAGAGGAGCTGAGAAGGATGTGGAGGCTCTGAGGAGGAGGTAGAAAGGGAAGCAAAGACTCTGCCAGAGATGGTACCTCTGCGATAGGAGGAAGATCAGCATGTTGGCCAGCAGAGGAGGGGGAATTTCAGGCAGAGGGAACTACATGAGCCATGAATCGAAGCTGGAGAGGGCAGCACATGTTTGGGGACCGACAGTAAAATCCCCATCTGTGCCAGGCAGACTAATGCCCCTTCTCCCCCGCCCCCGACATATACTACCCAACAGATCCACCTCCCCACCCCCGAAACCTGAGAATCCGTTGTGCCAGGGTAAAGGGGGGTTGAGGTTGCAGATGAAATTAAGGTTGCTCATCAGCCGGCCTTACAAGAGAGAGGCTGTCTTGGATTGTGTGGGTGGCCCAAAGATCAGTGAAAGAGGGAGGCAGAAAAGTCAAGGTCAGAGTGATTGCAGCATGAGGAAGACTCCACTGGCCGTTGTTTTCTTTGAAGAGAGAAGGGAGACACACACCCAGGGACCTGAGCTGCCTCTAGAAACTGGAAAAGGCAAGAAAAAAATACCACCCCCCTCCGTCTCCAGGAAGGGTTACAGCGTGGCTGCAGCGTTGTTTCAGCCCAGTGAGACCCATTTTGGATTGCTGACCTCCGGGGCCATCAGATCAAACATTTGTGTGGGTTAAAGCCACGGAGTTCATGGCGATGTGTCCCAGCAGCCACAGAAAACAAAAACGCTGTCCCTGCAGACCCTCACACAGACCAGGGCAGCCACTAGCCGGAGCCGGTGGTAAAAAGTTAGGTTTGTTACAGTTCTCCGGATCTTTTCCAGAGGACTGGGAAATTTGGTTTCTTTGATGAAAAGAACACTTCTTTTTCCATAGCCTCAAACTAAAAAAATAAATTAAAAAAAATCGAAATAAAATATCAAAGACCTGGGCCAAACTCTACAAATCTGTGGGCTGGATACGGCCCAGAAAGGACAGGCACTGGCCACCTGTTCACGGCAAACTGGACACAGGAATGATATAAAGAAAAACCCATCAGGCCGAGTTCTGCAGTCCCCCGACCTTTAGTGCGACCCCTGGGACGGAGCCAGCTGTGGCAGAGAAAGCTATTTAAACGGGGGGTGAGGGGGGGAAAGGGGGCGCCTGCATTTGGTCCACCCTGAACGGGTCTCCGGGAACCTCAGCGCTTATCTGGGCAGCGTCCTCCGGTGAGCCGCCTTTTTAATTAAGATGGATGGAGCCGCACGGGGCAGCTGGCAGCGCATCATGAAAGATAAGGGGGAAAACAGAGCTCTTTCAGGAGGCCTTGTGGCACGGGGCTCATTTTAAGATACTCGTAAAACAACAGGCTCAAAATATTCAAGGCAGATTTACTAGAGAGCAGGCAGGCAAGAGGGTGGCTTTGCAAACATCCATCTTGGGCCGGCGCAGCCAAAGCCATAGCTCCTGGAACACTTCTTAAAAGAAAACACACACACACACACACACACACAAAAAAAAAAAACCTTTTTTTTTTTTTTTGCATTAAAATAGGACACCTGAAAAATGAATGAAGCTGTAAATAAAGTTAGATAATTCTCTCCCTAGAAAACGAAGGCTGGGCATGCACTGTCACAGCTTCTCTGAAACGCGTTGCTTTGACAACGAACTGAGTGGCCAGACGGAGAAGCTGGCCGGCTGGCGGGCAGCTTGAGGGGCGAGTCTGATTCATCTCTGCGGCCCCCGGAGCACACAGGCCGCCCCTCATAACCGTTCGCTGGGTTGACACGCGTGTCAGAGAAACGGTGTGGGCCTGGCACCGTTAACCCCATCTCGGTGGGCAGGCGACAGGGAACCCTGTAAATAGCCACTTCTCTCTGGGTAGACTCAGCCCAAAGGAATGCCATTATCATTCATGAGCACTCCTGCTTGCTCGGGAGACACAATTTCATTGAGACTCTTTAGCTAATAGCCGGGCCATTTGTAAAGCGCCCCCCCCCCCACCTCTTCCTCTCTCCACAGCCCCTGACAAACTCCCACCCCGGGCTTTGGAGATGCCCCTTCCCCAGAGAGGCTGCAAAGTGGGAGCGAGAACACGGAAGGACGAGCTCACCTGGTGGAGCGTGCTGCTGGCGGCCCTCAGCAGGCTCTGGGCGAGGCGGAGGCACGGGAAGGGTCCGGGGCCCGCGGGGGCTGCTGTGGCGGGGAGGTTCCTGGCCCAGCCGAGGTGATGGAGGAGGACCAGAGGGACTACCAGGAGGAGGCCTGGAGGGGAACGGGGAAGGAGCTGAGGTGGGCCCCCGATGTGGCCTGCCTCCCCACTTGCACCGGTTCTGGCTGTCTCCACCATCTGCCTCCTCCCGCCCTGGGGTCTCCCTGAAACACCCGAGCGATGCATCAGGTCCCGGGAAGGCAGTGCTCGCTCTATTCTAAGCCTGGAACCCAGCTTTCTGCAAGGAGCCCCGGGGAGCTGAGACAACGGCATTGACTCAGACCTCAACCAGAAGACGTCTCCATATCACTGGAGGGAAACTGAGGCCAGCTGGTGAAGTGACTGGCCCAGACTCACCACCCAGTGTTTTGGAAACAGCGGGGTGTGACAAAGCCTCCCTGTGCAGTCGGCTGCGATCTGCCCTCTGAGAGCGGTGGTAGCTGGGGGATCCTGGGCAAGCATCCAGCCCAGCCCGTGCGGCTCAGCGGTTGAGCACGGACCTATGAACTAGGCCAGAGGTCCGCAAACTGTGGCTCGCGAGCCACAGGCGGTTCTTTGGCCCTTGGAGTGTGGCTCTTCCACAAAAATACCACGGCCTGGGTGAGTCTCTTTTGAAGAAGGGGCGTTAAAAAGACGTTTAAGTTTTAAAAAAATTGGCTCTCCA
>PVJN01057597.1:0-12406 GCA_004026805.1 Lasiurus borealis
CACCAAGTGATCATCTTTCATTATAGAGGTTTTAGATGTAGAGAATAAAACAAGTTGTAGATGTTGGAGGAAGTTGAGGAGAGAGATCCAAGGCATTAGGAACACAGAACAAAGTTAAATCTTCTAGTCAACCACAGGCTCTGAAAGAAGGAAAAACGACCAAAAGGAGGATTTTTAAAAAAGGGAAAGCAACTGTATATCCTTATAAACAAAAGGCATACTGATGGCAATAAGGGGATGACTCTCATGAACTTGAATTTTTTTTTAAATAAGATTGTGCTTTGCAATTATTTTCTTTTGTATAGATACTTATAAAAATACTTATGTAACACCTATCACCTGTCAACCCAGACATAAAAATCTATACATATAAAGAGGTAATATGCTAATTGTCCATTACAGTATCCCAGTAATGATCAATTTGCATGGTGACAGACCAGCAAGAGGCTGCATGTGCAGCAGGAAGCAGATGGCTGAATCCAAGTTCCCAGGGGTCTCTGAGGAGAGTGCCTGACAGCAGCCCTGACTGCAAATAAGCAAGAGGAAGCAGCCAGGGGAGCTCTTCCACTCCCCCTGCATGGACACCCTACCCCAGCCCCTGCAACCTCTGGGGGATAGGGAGGCTGATCAGATGGGGAGAAGATCCAACTTTGGGGGTAGCTCGCACCTCCGACACCCGATTTCTTCCTCTGCCACCCCCACCCATCAGCGCCCCCAAGGCACCCAGGGCCTGAGGCCTGCCACTTCTGGGGCCCCTCTGCTGGGGCCAGGCATGCCTCTCCTCCAGACCCAGGTGGAGGCAGGCCTGAGAGGTCCCCCAGGGTCAGACCCTTCCCTCCTCCCCCCTACAGCAGCAGCGCCATCTCTGCAGCTGAAGCATGCTTAGCCTCCCTGGGGGCATGGCTAAACCCGCCCTCCTAGCCTGCCTGCCTCAGCCTGACCCAGCCCTCACCCTCCTCCAGGAGACTGGAGCCACGCCCTGAGAAGGTACAGCTGCAAAACAGCAACGTACAATTTAAAGTATGGCACCAAGTGGGAAGGTTTGATAGTTACTTTCCCTTTGGCCTTACCGCCCCCTTATTGCACTTTCTAACGCTCTGCTCCGGACCAGTGCCTCTAGGGACCACCACCACTGTCAGAGCCCACCCCTGGGAGGCCTGAAGAACCCTCTGCAAAGCTTCCATGGTTACAGTTCCAGGAAATATTCATGCCCTCCTCCCCTAATCAGCACGTGCTACCTGAGAGTACTCTGGGCTTAAAAATAACAATCCCTTCCCATTTAGACATCACCTACTCAAAGAAACATTTCTAGGTTTATTAGCTCAGAAACTCCTCATGACAACCCAGTGAGGTAGGCAGAGAAGAAATTACAATTCCCATGGTATATGTATATGTATTCAGATATGAAGCTCAGAGAGGAAAAATATCAAGCCCAGTGGTTCCCAAGGTACAGCACATGCCTCACAGGGTTGCAATTTGATTCTAAGTGGGGGCAATTTGAGAATGAGTTGGCAGTGAATTTTTTGCATTTCTTATGGTTCTTGGGGCACTCATCTACATAATAAAAGGGTAATATGCAAATGACCGAATAATGGAATGACCACCAAAGGGCAGACATTCAATGCAGGAGCTGAGCTGCCCCCTTGGTGATCAGTGTGCTCCCACAGGGGAAACACTGCTCAGCCAGAAGCAGTGTTCATGGCTGCCAAGCACAGTGGTAGTGGTGGGATTCTCTCTTGCCTCCATGGCAATGCTAAGGATGCTCAACTGATGGCTTAGTCCCACTAAGCCATCAGTTGGATATCTCCCCAGGGCTCCCAGATTGGGACAGGGCACAGGCCAGGCTGAGGGACCCTCCCCACTCCAAGTGCATGCATTTCGTGCACCAGGCCTCTAGTAAATATATATTTTTCTTTAAAGATAGAGTGTGTGAAATGAGAGACCATGCCCATAAAATAAATTCAATTCATTACACTTAATTAGATTATCTCTTCTGTTATTTTTCATTTGTCTTTCATGGAGTCAGCTTTTTAGAGGCAAACAGTGTTTTCAGGCAAATATTACATTCCTTTAATTCACTAAACTAAAAGCTTAGCATGGAGATGAAATAATATAAAGATGGATGCAGCTCTAATACAGTATATGTTTATCCTATTCATTTTAGTCAATCAAATTTTGCAACCTTAATGTATTTTGATTTATATTCTCTTCTGGTTGAATTATTTTGATATTTCCTATAGTAGGGATAATTATAGCATGTCATGCCATTATATACACACCCCTACTTTCTCATCTCATCCAGTTCCAATTGTATCAGTTTTCTGTTCTCTCTAGTTAACACACAAATATAGTAGCATGTTGTGTTCTATTTTCTTATATAGCACTTTGATAGGTTCCGCTTCCTATGTTTTCTTATGCATATACTCCTATATTTATAAAGTGCTTCTGCTCACTTCAAGCTCATTTTGAATTCTGGACTCATTTTACATGAGGAAAACAAGCACCTCCTCTCTGAGTTTCTGTCAACAGGAAACTTAATGAGCTTGCTTAGAACACTGATGAAAATGCTAAATAGCTTGTTGTGTTGATGCTGGAAGCATTATAGAATCAATTCTTGCAAGGTTCAATTTCTGTCATCTTTGAGTTCATTGTGACTCCCAGATCACACAATTGATTTTACTAGGTGAAGATAACTATATCTGTTTATTACATAACACAAATGTAATCTTACCTTAGGTCACTCTACTCTTTCCAGAATGATGTCAAAGGTATCAATATTGCTCAGCCATCCATTTTAAGATTTCCAAAACATAAATAAAAGGCAAAGATATTACTTTCATGAATTCAATAATTTTCTATTGAAAGTAAACCGTATTTTGATGACTTTCAAAAGAGCCCAAGAAACCTTAGTAGACCCACATCAAAAGGTGAAGGGAGATTATCTTGATTTATTTAACATAAATTATTCAGATTGCTTTAGCTGTTGTTATGAACAAAATGTTTGTGCTCTCCCACCTTAACGACAAATTTGATGGCATTAAAGGTGAAAACTTTTGGGAATAATTAGTTTTAGATAAGTGGAGCCCACATGATGCCAATAGTTTCCTTAAGAGAAGAGACACCAGAGCTTTTCTTCATATGAGGATAGAGAGAGAAATGTATTTCTTAATGTATTCAAGAATCAAGAATTTGCATAGTGATCCAATGGCATATATTCAAATGGTGATTAAATAAATCTTCAGGCATTGTAGATTGGACATGTGAGGGTGATAGATGTTTGGAGAAATGGGCATGAGGAGGAAAACAATCTACTACCATATCAAATTTTGCAAAAAGTAACTGCTTATTATAACCTTACTTTAGATTGAATACTCTTTATTTGTAGATCTTTTGTTATAAGACTGTAGCGCTACCTTTTACTAGTAAAATATACATATTTTTAAGTCTGTGAACAGAAAAATAATTTTTAATAAATATGTATCTGTCTCTCCCAACTTCAGATTGTGGCTGTAGCATTTTGAGGTATATTGCTTGCTAAAATGATATATGCATCACACCCCTGCTTCTCTGCTTTGCAATCAATTAATGACATGGTGAATTTTCTATTCATGTCAGTCTTTAGGGTAATCGCTACAGTTTTAATATTTTATATACTATATATCATTTACTATTTTAATGCCCTACCTACATATCCCCCCATATCTAAGCTTACTCAAATGGTAAGAAATAAAGTTGGAATTTTCATTTTTTAAAATTATTCTAAATCCACTTGTCACTTTTAATGGAGGGTGGGAGCAGAGAACAAAATAATTACTTGGAAGAAAGGAAGGAAGGAAGGAAGGAAGGAAGGAAGGAAGGAAGGAAGGAAGGAAGGAAGGAAGGAAACTTTCTAGTGCTAGATAGAATATTGAAAGGAGATGAAGGATGGGTATTACTGACATGGATGTATTGGAATAAGATTGGTTCCTCAAACCACAGAAACCATCATAACAATGTACTCACCAAACTGAAAATAATTTTGAGTTTAATGAAGAAAAAGTATCTGAAAAATCATGCCAGGCAAATATGTTTTTTTATTTCAACTTCTGTTCATAACCACATTTCTGTGTGAAACTATTTCCCCACTGAGTTATTTTCCACATTTGCACATATACTTTCCCCCACCCCAGCCTTGGAACCAGTGCATATTTTTCTTTTATAAACTTTGACTGGAAAAGTGTGAACTTTTTTACCCATTAGATAATAAAAACAACTTCTTTCTTCTATTTCTCTCTATTACTCGGGGAAATCTCAGTTGTGTTCTTTTCTTATTTCCTCAAGTTATATATGACCTAATATCTGCTCATTAATTCAGACACGCTGAACATTTATTTTATTTACAATATTTGCTCCTTGGTATTCTCCAGAGATGCACATCTCAATTTTATGACTGACTTGGGAGTAAGTAGTTATGCAGTCATGCTCCAGCCTGCTTCGGTCTCAAACATTCATAATGTTGAACACTCAGTCTACAACCCACAACCACACATCACGGTCACAGTTCCAATCATACAATGTCCTATTGCAGGATTTCATGCCATGCTGTTGAGAGAGGCTATTCCTGGTTAGCCCCTGCATTTCCCCTGCTTTTAATATCTGGGCCTATTTGGCTGCTGACCTAGTATAAATGGGGATGGTGAGTATGTCTTTGGTCTCTTGTAGCTACAGAGGGCTCAGAGCAGACATAAAACAGGCCTGCAGCCCTACAACATCTGAACAGTGTTTCCTGTCTCTAGTTCTCATTTTTACACTTGGCATGAGCTGCAGTGACCTTTACCCTGTTCTTAAAAGGGATGCCTTTTATGGAGGTTAAGAGTGACTTGGCCCCCAAGCTTACAAAGTCCTAGGCTCCCACTGAACTCCAACTGTGCCATATGTGCATGATGTTGTGAATGCTGATTTAATGGTGTGGGCAACAGTCCACCAGAACTGAGCACACTGAGATCACCACAATTATGTGACTTGAAGACATTTGTGTGCCCCACTGATCATTACCAGCGTTAGGAAACTTGGGCTATGGGCCGCATTTATCTGCAGACTCAGCAGCATTTTGACCACATGAATTAATAATAACACAGAAAGTATTTTCTACAGCTACTTGTAACCATTCTTATTAATTTCAAGCAAGGGACTTATCCTGAAAACAGTGTCTCAAGCACTTTCCTCTGGATAGAGCCATGCACCTTGTTCACTGTTTCCTGTTCTACACATAGATTTGACTCCACATGTACTGCCACCCATGTGGATCATTTGATCTAAAAGTTAATAAATTAAATGTATGTTCTTGTTACTTAGGAATTCCATCCATAAGAGATGGTGAGAAATACAAATATGTCTCTTTGCTTGCCATTACTGTGATAGTTTGGGTACTCCTGAAAACTTTTACAGGAAAAAATCCCTTCAAAGTAAATGCCATGTTTACTAAGTAAAGAAGTATCACTTTTGCAAAGCTATAATGTAAAGTTTCACTGTGAAAAATCCTTATTGTGCTTATAAGGATATTTGTGTATTAGGAAGTTCTTTGATTCTACTTTTAACATGAGTTAATGGAACAGATATAATACTTTATTTGTTCACCTTACAAATTTATCTTGCTTATTTGGTTATTTTAAAGATACTATTTTAATTATGCCATCTCAGAAAAGAATAGGGACATTGTTACTTATCATGAAAACTGTAAATCTATTAGAGATCATTTAAATATCTTCTGTTTATCTTACCCATTGATATTTGTGGCTCATTGAAATAGTAGCCTGACCCAATCATGAACTCTGCAAAAGATGGAGTTGAAGATGCAGCTTTAATGATTTGTAATATATAGTGTCAAAATAAATAAATAAGATCCCAACACACAAAAGTCACTGGAGTCAGAAAATAAAGAACTGACAAGTAATTTTTATTCCTGAATATAAATTTCTTGAAATTAAAATAACAAAAACTATTTCCTGTCTAGGTAATATGTTATCTTTTCATACTTGCCCAGAAGAAGTTTTCAATTGCCATAATTAAATAAAATCCCCAAGTTTATATATATTTACAGAAAGAAAATAATTTTTTATTTTACCATCTAATTTAATAGATCAATTTTGTTCTTATTTATTTTTAAATGTGTTCTTATTTATTTTAGAAAGAGAGGAAGTGAGGGGGAAACAGAGAGAGAGAGAAACATTCATGCGAGAAACATTGACCAGCTGCTTCCATGCACTTCCGCCAAGAACTGAACTGCCACACAACCTAGGCATGTGCCCTGGACAGGAATTGAACCAGTGAACTTTCTGTGCACAGGACGATGCTCACCCAATTGAGCACACTGGCCAGAGCAGTTTTTGTTCTTTTTTAAAAAAATACGTGTTCTATACTTAAGAAAATATGTGGTGTGTGTGTGTGTATGTGTGTGTGTGTGTAAGAAAGAGGGAAAAAGAGAGAGAGAGAGAGAGAGAGAGAGAGAGAGAGAGAGAGAGAGAGAGAGAAAACCCTATGAGGTATAATTACCTAAACAGGGGACTTAATTCCTACTTTAATTTGTCACATTGTCTTAGTACAATAGGAGCGATTTTTATAGTATAATACAAACGAATAAAAAATGTTCTCACTGCATTTGATTTGCTTAAAATCTAATGGTGGACAAATCCAAAATTAAAACTGACAAAATCCACATGTAGCAATATTTTTGAAACTTATACTAATTGCATAAATGCAGACCGGCATTAAAGAGATTCTCTGAATTCAAAATTGAATTATCCTGTATTATTGGAAAAAACTAACTCTCCCTTCAACTATCTACTTCACCATTTGAGGTTTCAACATATAGATTCTATAGGCACTTTGCTTCCTGCAGAAAACTCAGAGAAGCTGGACAACAGCTTAGTCGATATGCTCAATAAGCTGTTAGCTCACGTAATTGAGGGGAGGGCAAAAATAACTTAGAGCATTTCATTTCATTGACAACAAGCCTTGGGAACATTGCCTGCTCACCCTTTGAAAGTACAACACCTATACTCTCGCCCCTGGATCACCTTGTCAGAGGTTGTATAGATAGACCTCTGTCCAGAGCCTTAATACCAACTGAATTTTGAGAATAATTGAGAAAACATGTATTGCATTCTGAATTATTTTGGAAAACAAATGATGTATGAATTCATGATTTTGTAAGTAGTAGCCCTTGCTGGCTTCCCATAATGTTGCATACCTCTTTCAAATTGTATAATTTTACATTTTTTTTCCTCATAAGCATATCTTGTTAGAGAAGCAGTGACAGAGGAAAAGCTTCCCATGACACCCTGTTCCACTAAGATTATGGTTGATTAGTAAGTATGTTTTGTTTAGCAATCACAGCTGATTATAGGATTCAGTTCCTTGTGTTATTGAATGTCCTTTGATAAGGTATGACCACCTCACTTACTAACTGCCATAGGCATGAAAAAGGTAATCATTGCAATTTTTCCCACAGATATAAAATGATGGGCAGAGCAAAACTTACTTATACAGCATTAATAATTCTGTTGTAAAACCTCAATGTTTGTTTTATTCTGGCTTCATTTGATCATTAAATATGTGCCTCTAATGTATTTAATGCATTGTTATGTGTGCACCTCACATGAGTTGGTATCATTTCATGTCATTGTCTTCGAATTTAAAGAATGGTACAGTTTCTAGAATAAGCCCCAAAGTGGTTTGGTGGAGAGCTTGGGACTTGTTTTCTTTTTCTTATTCCTCAACACTTGCGAATCCTTTGGCAAATAAACTCTCCTTGGGCAATCAAATGTCACTGCAAATTTAGAAGATATTATTTGTACTCTGATGTACACTTTTATCTTCTAGTGTTTCCTGTATTCCAAATTTAACAAATGGGCCTTTCTAATTAGTGACAGAGAAGCATTTTGGGACAGCTTACCAAATATAACCAAGGATCAAGAACTGCTTTGCTTTTGTATAATTTTGGTCTAGACTCAACACAAATTAGTTTTTGATGATAATGTTAATGACCATATTAATAATCCTATCTAATAAAAGAGTAACATACAAATTAACTACAATCCCGCTAGACCCATAAGCCACACCCATAGGCCAATCAAGAACAAGTATGCAAATTTACACAACAAAGATGGCTGCAGCCACAGAGCAAGCAGGAGGGATTAGGTTTCCCCAGCAATGGAGGAAGCCAAACTTCCTGCACATCCTGGTGGGCCCAGGCCTCCACTAAAGGCTACAAAGTTTCAATTATAGAAGATAAATAAATTCCATCAAAAATGGCAGCAGTCATAGAGCTGGAAAGAGCAGAAGGCTTAAGTTGACCCTGGAGATGGAGAAAGCCAAGCTTCTGCAGCCCTGGCCTGCCTCGGTCTCCGCTCAAGGCTACAAATTTTCAATTATAGGAGATAAATAAATCCCACTTGGGTCACAGGGGGGCATGGGCCGGCCTGCAAACCACCACAGGCCCCTCACCCAGGCCACCCCATGTACCAAGGGACCCCCACCCTGATCTGGTACTCGCTTCAGGGCAAACCAGATGGCCCCCACCCATGCATCAGGCCTCTATCCTATCTAATAAAAGAGTAATAAACAAATTGACCATCACACCAACACTCACAATGGCTACTCCCATGTGGTCAAAGATGGCTGCTCCCATGTGGACACAAGGTGGCCACCACAAGATGGCCAGCAGGGGAAGGTAGTTGACAGGGACCAGGGCAGTTGGGGGTGATCAAGCCTGCAGGGAGGGCAATTAGGGGTGACCAGGCCAGTAAAGGAAGAAAGTTGGGGGTAACCAGACCTGCAGTGAAGGGAAGTTGGGAGGACCCAGGCCTGCAGGGAAGAAGAGTCAGGAGGTAACAGGCCTGCAAGGGAGGGTGGTTAGGGCCAAATAGGCTGGCAAGGGAGCAGTTAGGTATCAATAAGGCTGGCAGGGGAGTGGTTATGGGGTGATCAGCCTGGCCAGCAGAAGCAAATAAGGGCAATCAGGAAGGCAGGCAGGTGAGCAGTTAGGAGCCAGCAATCATTGGTTGTGAGAGAGATGCCAGCAATCCTTGGTTGTGAGAGAGATGTCCCACTGCCCATCTAAGAGGGCAGTTGGACATCCCTCAAGGGGTCCCAGATTAGAGAAGGTGCAGGCTGGGTTAAGGGACACTCTCTCCACCCTGTGCATGAATTTTGTTCACCAGGCCTGTAGTAATAGTAATAACAAAACTCAAGAAAATATTTGGATTTAAGACATTGTGAAAGACAGGTGGCCCTGTAATATTATGATGCCCACAAACTAAGGATGTATCCTATATTATTTGATCTCACATGACAGAATACTTTGAGACACACTTTTCATTGCCTTTGATATTTGATTATAGTGGAACCCATGTAATATTCTCCAAAGTTGCAAAACTTAAATGGTAATTGTTTTCTCCTCAGCCACGAAGACTGCTGAAAAAATCTTATTTTTTCTTATGAATCTAATAGTATTTTATAACTGATATGCCTGAGCTCTCAGAAGGGAAGAATAATAGTAATAGCAGTGACAGAAAATTCTAAATTTAAGTCTGAAGTTAATTTAGATAGTACCCAAATAACTACATGGGGATTGTTTTAATAGTTTTCTGTACTTCAGCTGGCCTGCCATCATAGAATTCTCAAAATGTAAATTAATTCCATCCCACCAATATTTTTGTTTTTCTATCTGTGATAAAAAATAGAAGATTCAAATAATAGAAGTAATTCTGTTATTTGCAGATTATTAATATTTCCTACAACTTTTCTGATATTCTACTATGCTAGTACAGTTTTGGTAATATTATTATATTTAAAATCTTTTTTTCTTGAAATGTTAATGTTTATTGTATATAAATGACTAATTATTTTGTATTTATAATTTGGTAATTGATTTATTTTGTATATTGTAAAAATATTAAAAATTAAGTAAATACATAAATAAATAAAAGGAATGGATGATGCTCCATAAACAGAACATGGACCCTGTTTGCAAGGCAGAGTTTAGTTTTTGTACAAAACAATTAATGCTTATTATAGTCTTTTTTTTATTTTTGCTCTTTATCTTGTGTTTTTTTTATTAAATTTTTATACATATCTCCCCATTGTCCCCCCTCCCTCCCAGGGACACCCAACAACCAGTGTCTATGTTCATTGGTTATGCTTATACGCATGCATACAAGTCCTTTGATTGATCTCTTATCTACCTCACCTAACTTTAATCTTCCTGCTGTAATTTCACAGTCTGTTTGAAGCTTTACTGCCTCTGTATCTATCCTTTTCTTCATCAGTTTATAATGTTCTTTATTAACCACCAATGAGTGAGATCATGTGATGCTTCTCCTTCATTGACTGGCTTATTTCACTAAGCATAAGGCTCTCCAGTACCATCCAGGTTGCTGCAAATGGTAAGAATTCCTTCATTTTAATGGCAGCATAGAATTCCATTGTGTAGATGTACCACAGTTCTCTGATCCACTCATCTGCTGATGGGCACCTAGGCTGTTTCCAAATTATAGCTATTGTAAATTGTGCTGCTATGAACATAGAGGTGCATAAATCCTTACTGATTGGTGTTTGTGATTTCTTAGGATAAATTGCTAAAAGTGGGATTGCTGGGTCAAATGGGAGATCCACTTTTAGTTTTTTTAGGAAACTCCCCATATTCTCTCCACAGTGGCTGCACCAGTCCGCATTCCCACCAACAATGAACAAGAGTTCCTTTTTCTTCAAAATCCTCGCCAACACTTGTCCTTTGTTGGTTTGTTGATGATTGCCATTCTGACCAGTGTAAGATGGTATCACATTGTCATTTTGATTTGCATCTCTTGGATGATTAATGACTTTGCACATGTTTTCATGTGTCTCTTGGCCTTCCTTCTGTCATCTTTCAAAAAGGTTCTATTTAGGTCCGTTGCCCATTTTTTTATTGGATCGTTCATGTTATTTTATTGAGTTGTATAAGTTGGCTGTAGATTTTGGAGATTAAATCTTTATCAGTGATAACATTTGCAAATATGTCCTCCCCATACAGTGATATTTCTTGTTGTTTTGTTGATGGTTTCTTTTGCTGAAAAACAGCTTTTTATTTTGATGTAATCCCATTTGTTCATTTTTTCTTTAGCTTCCATTGCCTTTGGAGCAGTGTCAGTGAAGAAGTTCTTTCGGCATATGTCTGAGATTGTGCTGACTGTGGATTCCTCTAGTATTTTTATGGTTTCCCTTCTGATGTTTAAGTCCTGTATCCATTTTGAGTTTATTTTTATATTTGGTGTAAGTTGGTGGTGCACTTTCATTTTTTTGCATGTATCTGTCCAATTTTTCCCAACACCATTTATTGAAGAGGCTATCGTGGCTCCATTGAGTGTTCATGCCTCCTTTGTCAAATATTAGTTGAGGATAATGGTTTGGGTGCATATCTGGGTTCTCTATTCTATTCCATTGGTCTATATGTCTGTTCTTGTGCCAGGACCATGCTGTTTTGAGAACAGTTGCTTTGTAGTATAGCTTGAAATCTGGTATTGAGATCCCACCTACTTTATTCTTCTTTCTCAGAATTGCTGTAGCTATTCGTGGTCTTTTTTTGTTCCAGATAAATCTATGAAGAGTTCTTTCTAGATCTGTGAAATATGTCGTTGGTATTTTAATGGGTAGTGCGTTGAATCTGTAGATTGCTTTGGGTAGTATGGACATTTTAATGATGTTGATTCTCCCAATCTATGAGCATGGTGTGCTCTTCCATCTGTTATCATCTTCCTCTATCTCTTTTTTCAGTGTCCTGTAGTTTTGTGCAGATAGGTCTTTTACCTCTTTAGTTAGGTTTATTCCTAGGTATCTTAATTTATTTGGTGCCATGGTAAATGGGATTGATTTTTAGTTTCACTTTCTGTAATTTCACTATTAGTGTATAGAAATGCCACAGACTTCTTAGCATTAATTTTCCATCCTGCTACGTTGCCAAATTCAATAATTAATCAATTAGTTTTGGAATGGAGTCCTTTGGGTTTTTATGTACAATATCATGTCATCTGCAAATAAAGACAGCTTTACTTCTTCTTTGCCAATTTGGATGCCTTTTATTTCTTCTTCTTCTCTAATTGCAATAGCTAATACTTCCAGTACTATGTCGAACAGGAGAGGTGAGAGTGGGCATCCCTGTCTTGTTCCTGTTCTTAGGGGAAATGATTTTATTTTTTGCCCATTGAATATGATGTTAGCTGTGGGTTTATCGTATATGGCTTTTATGATGTTGAGGTATGATCCTTCTATTCCCACTTTGCTGAGAGTTTTTATCAAGAAAGGGTGTTGGATTTTGTCAAATGCTTTTTCTGCATCAATTTATATGACTATGTGATTTTTATCTCTCAATTTGTTTATGTGATGTATCACA
>PVJN01057598.1:0-12406 GCA_004026805.1 Lasiurus borealis
GGGGGTTCGTGGGGAAAAGGGGGGCATCTGTAATACTTCCAGCAACAGAGATAAAGTGACAACTCGGTTGTTGAAGGTTCAGTCTTTTCATTTAGAAACAAATCTACTAACTTTTGCCATTTTTTTTAAAAGTAATTCAGGTCCGCCGTAACCGGTGTGGCTCAGTGGATGGAGCGTCGGCCTGCGGACTGAAGGGTCCCAGGTTCGATTCCAGTCAGGGGCATGGACCTTAGTTGCGGACGCGTCTCCAGTGGGGGGCATGCAGGAGGCCGCTGATCGATGTCTCTCTCTCTCATCTATATTTTAAAAAAAAGTAATCCAGGTCCAGCTGGGTTATATGGGACCTGCCGTGTTCACCCGGTCCTTCACACATGTAAATAGTCAGACCCCTCACTCAGGCTCTGCCTGTCCCGCGGCCACACGCGTGGGTGGAGGACTCACACTGGCCGAGGGAACAGCATCTCCGACCACCAAGCATCCCTTCAAGTCGATGTCAGCGACCGCTCGACTAGATGGGCCTATAATCGCATTAAATGGGCAGACGGCCATCGAAATGCACCCCCACATGCAAGAGCTGCCTGCACCCCACGCCTAAGAGATGGAGATGAAAAGCGGGAACTGCTGCCACGCCCGTTTGCTCTCACGACGCAGCGGCCACGACTTCGGGGTCAGTGCCTCTTCGAAAGCTGAGAAGCAAACCCCGCCCCTCCAGCCTGGCTCTGTCACGCCCGCAGGCCCGGTGACAGAGGAAGGCCCCTGTCTCACGGCCCTCGGGCTCCAGCTCAGGGTGAACACCTGTCCTCCTCGGGGAAGGGCCCAGCCTGCACCGCCCACAGGCCCCAGGTTGTTTTTTTAAAAATATATTTTATTGTTTTTTTTTTTACAGAGAGGTGAGTTAATGAATTCCTCCATGAGCTCTTCCCCGTCCTGTGTCAGGGACGTCACGTGACGCACAGAGGGTCTGCCTGTTCCCAACACGCGTGTTCCTGAGAGCCCACGGCCTGTGACGTCGGCTGCTTTGCTCCATCTAGTGTTTGAGGTTAAGCCATGGGGTTGCATGCGTCTCTGCCTGTTGGTTTCCTGTTACAATTCCTGCAGAATTAATGACCCCAGGATCTGTTTCTCCCTCTCCTCTGGCATCTGTCGTTTCAGGGACGGGGACGACACTGCTGTGAAAGAAAGCTTTAGAATGTGGGGCCTTATTTTCTTTTCCATCATTTTTGTCAAGCTGATGTATAATCTACACAAATAAAAGCCTAGGTGGTGTCTCGCCCTCGCATCATCACAAGATGGCCGCCCCCATGTTGTCACAAGATGGCCGGCAGGGGAGGGCAGTTGGGGTGGGGATCAGACTGGCAGGGGAGCAGTTAGGCATTGATCAGGCTGGCAGGGGAGTGGTTAGGGAGTGATCAGGCTGGCAGGCAGGGGAGTGGTTAGGGGCAATCAGGCAGGCGGGCAGATGAGCTGTTAGGAGCCAGCAGTCCTGGATGGTGAAAGGGGTCCCAGATTGGAGGGGGTGCAGGCTGGGCTGAGGGACAATGGTAACAGATCACCCTGGGTCGGGCCTCCCCGAAGCAGAGTCCTTCGGGAGGTCAGGGGGCACTGGGCAGTCGCTTTCATTCCTCGGTCCCACGTGTGCCTGGCACAGGAGTGCGAGAACCCCATCAAACACGTGGGGACCGAAGACACACACCCACTCCGTCCTCGATTGGTCAGAAGGCCAGCAGCACACACGGAGGAAAGGCGACTGTGACTGGGGGTGTCCTGGGGTGTCTGTGGCCTTTGACACCCCCTTTCTCCCTGTCGGCTGTTGCCCTTCTCGCTGCCCAGGTCTCAGCGGCACTTCCTGTCTGGAGAGCAGCCCCGGCCGCATCATTCCTTCTCGGAGGCAGAAGTCCGTAACCTGCGAGCACGCACCCTGCCCTCGAGGTGAAACCCATCACCTGTTTCTGGGGCACATGCGGTTACGTAAGCACATAATGAACTGCAACCGGTTTGGCTCAGCGGATGGAGCGTTGGCCTGTGGACTGAAGGGTCCCAGGTTCGATTCCGGTCGGGGGCATGTACCTTGCTTGCGGGCACTCTCCACTGTGGGGCATGCAGGAGGCGGCTGATCGATGTCTCTCTCTCATCGATGTGTTTCTGACTCTCTATCCCTCTCCCTTCCTCTCTGTAAAAAAATCAATAATATATATATTTTTTTTTAAAGAAGAACATAATGAGTGGAGAGAGGAGACCAGCTTGGCAGCACACGGAGTTCAGCTTCCGTAAAATCAGCAGAGTCACCTCTCAGGTCCCGCGTTTCACTGGGAAGAAAAGCAGCGTCCAGACCTCTCTGCCTCGGAAGCTGGTTTCTAAATGTCAGAGCTGCGGGCGGGCGGGTGAGCATGTGCGCAGAGCCGTCTGGCTGGGCGTCTGCCTGCCCCCCGGAGGCGGGGGTGGCGGGGAGGCTGTCTGACCGTGGCTGCTCATTGAGGATGGAACTGAGACCGAGTGGCCGCCTCGCCCACGGGAGCCAGACCCTGGCTGCCGGCACCGCCTCCCTCCGCAGCCTGCCCAGTGCCAGGCTCCCTCTGCACCAGGCACAGCTCAGGCTGCGGCCACCGCCGCCTGCTACCTCCCGGTCTGGTCCTGGAGGCAAATAGCACGCAAATGCACAGGAAATAGGTGATTGTACAGACCCCTTCCAGGAGGGCCCAGGGCAGGCACGGGAGCCGGGTGCCCACCGCCTCTGTCCCCAGGGCTCAGTGCCCACACGGTGGCCTGTGGGGTGGCCCTGAGCTTGTCAGCAGGAGGGGTCTGCTGTCCCCCCTCCCGCTCACCCGTCTCCTGGAGGAGGAAGGAAGCAGGTAGCTCATCCCATCAACTTCCGCCACGTGTGGGTCTGTGTGTGTGTGTGTGTGTGTGTGTGTGTGTGTGTGTGTGCACGCGTGCATGTATCTACATGTGTACACATGCCCAGCACAGACACGCCAGGCCCCTCCCGTGAATCTGCCCTCCGTCCCGACCCCTCCCTCCAATCTGGAAGCGACACACCCCATTGCAAACGGACACTCGGCCATTTCGGAGGACGGACAGTGGAGACAGGAGTCTGTGTACCTGTCGGCCGGGAAGCACTGACACGGATTCTCTCGGACAAATTAAAAGCACAGTGGCGAGCAGGAGGGGCCGGGTTTTCTGAGGAAACCCCTCTCCAATGCTGGCACGGGCTCCGGGCCGTCCTCCCAGCTGCCTCCTGGCCGAGCAGGAGCGGGAGTGCGAGGTCACGGAGGTGACCCCGGCCGGGCCTGGTGGGGCAGATCCTTCCGATGGCGGAGTCGTGGGCTCCTATGTCCCGGACGTGATCAGCGTTCAGCGTCGGGTGAAAGCCGGCGCATTGGAGAGCACACACGGCAGGTTTGAATGTCGATGGAGCCGCTGAACGAGCGGACGCAGGGACATGTCTGCCTGTGACTCACTCCCAGGAACAGAACCCGCTGCTCCTCCCCACCCGCCCGGCCACGAGCAGCAGCCTCAGCCCCCGCCGCCTGCCGCCCGCTGTCCCCCCCCCCCAACCCGCTCTCTCTGCACCCCGTCTCCCATAAAACACCGGCACGCTTTCTAGGGCCCTCACCCCCTGGTCAGTGTGCTGTGAGGCTGTATGTACCTGCTGGTGGACGTGCCCACGCTGGGCTCCGGCTCCGCGGCCCCGGGGAGCAGCATCTGCCGCCTCCCCTGGTGCCAGGAGTCCCGCCAGCCTCCACCCCCACCCCGAGGGCTCCACCCACCCAGGGTCCCCTCGGCCGGCACCAGGCCTGACACTTCGTACAAAGTGTAAGCAAAGGGCCCTCTGTTCCCTGGAAGCTTCCAGGTGCCGGGAGGTTCTGAGCTCATCGTGCAAATGGATTGTGTGTTATCTCCACTCGAGGCCTTTCAGTCGGCGGTGGGTTCCGGGTGGATTCCGGGTGGATTCCGGGTGGGCCCCCACACGCCAGGCGGGTATTTTAACTGCAAGCGACCTCCACCCCCGTGGGAAGCAGCGGGCATCCTGGTAGCCAGACACCGGCACACCCGCACTCTCTCTCACGTGCAGGAGAGACCAGGGAGGCCATGAGCCCGGAGGTGCAGGCTGGGTGGGGGGAGGGAGCTGATGCTCGGGGTGCAACGGGTTCAGGAAGAGGCTCCCACAAAGGCCAAGGTCACATGTAGCAGCTGTTGCTCGGCAGTGAGGAGGCAGCGATGGCGGCCATGGCCCTCTGGTGCTCGCCGGCTGCAGGTGGGAGTGGCGTCCCTCAGCATCTCCGGAGAGGGGTTTCTGACCTTTGTTCCATGGAGTCCAGGCCCCACTCCTCGCCCTGCTGCCCAGGAGGACGTCCAGCTGTGTCCTCAGCGGCCCGGGCGGCTCAGGGTTTGAGCGTCGACCTATGAACCAGGTCAGGATTGGATTCCCTGTTGGGGCACAGGCCCGGGTGGTGGGCTCCATCCCCAGTGTGAAGCATGCAGGAGGCAGCCAACCCACGATTCTCTTTCATCTCTGATGTTTCTCTCTCTCCCTCTCCCTTCCTCTCTGAGATCCATACACATTTAAAAAGCCGTGGCCCAGAGTCCCCGCCCCACAACCACACAGGCTGAGCCTGCTCCCCATGCAGCCTCAGGGGCTCCCAGGCAGGTCCCCCGGCCCCTCCATGTGACCCCAGTCCGTCCCTCTCGGGTGTGGACAGGCCGCTCTTTTTGGCCGGACAGTCCCTTCCCCAACATTTCATGCCTCAGCCCTGCTTCACCTCCATGTTCTCGCAGCTTCTGACTCAGCTGGACGCTTTAATGTGAAGCAGACTTCTTCCTTGATAAACAACATAAACCAAATAAACCTCTAACTTCGCATACACAGCTGAACGTCTTTAACAGTGTTATTCCTCGAATAATCCCATCCACTAAGCTTACTTAAAACACACCTATAAAACCTTAACAGAATGCATCAGCATGCCTAGGACATCATAAAATCACAAATAAGAATCAGAAGAAAAAGCGTGCGTATGAGTGTCTGTGTGTTTATAGGTGTCATATTTTAAACAAATTGGATCTTGCGTATCCTATCAAGCTGACCCACTCCATAGTTAATATTGCTATAAAATTTTTGAATAAAAATTAAAAAACAAGACTAAAAAACAGGCTTCTACGTAAAATAGAAGACAATTCAGTGGGAAACATCGTTGAGAGCCCAGTCTTTCAGGTCTGTGGGTGCCTCGGGTTAGAGTTTTGAAAACGCTCCCCACCCACGCATCTGTGTTACAGTGGTACCTCGAGATACGAGTTTAATTCATTCCGTAACCTTGAGGCGTGGGAAACTATGAGACGCTCGAGTCTCAGTAAACTGGTGGGTCGTGTGCAGCCGGCCGATCCGCGAGATAACCCCTATCTCAACTGTTGCTCGTATTTCAAAGCAAAAATCGCTCACTCGATGGTTCGTATCTCAAAAATCTCGTATGTTAGGACACGCGTATCTCGAGGTACCACTGTACTTCCCCTGTCACTGCATCTTTGAACACGGGCATCTTTAAAAACTCCACCGCCACCCAGTTCCCGATGCCCTGGCAGAGAGGCCATGAGCGCGGGCCGGCCCAGGGCAGCCGGGGACGAGCAGCACCATGCACAAAGGGGATGGGAATCTCCGCACCGGTGCCAGGGTCATGGGGACCCTCAGCTCACCCGTGTCCCCCTTTCTCGTCTCGGTGATCACTGCCCACCTGTCGCTGGCACTTCAAGAACCGTCCCTCGTGGCAGGTGCTCGTCAAGGAAGCTCTGTTCATGCCATCTCCACGGTCTGGGTGCTGTTATTCCCGGGAGCTGTCACTGTTCTTCGGAGACTCACATAGGGAGGGACAGAGCAGGAGACACAGCGAAGCTCCACCCACCTGACAGGAGACACAGCGAAGCTCCGCCCATGAGACAGGAGACACAGCGAAGCTCTGCCCATGTGACAGGGGACACAGCGAAGCTCCGCCCACCTGGCAGGAGGCACAGTGGGAATGTCCACCACAAGCCCTCGCTCGAAGGAGAGAGACCGTGCGATTCCACGTCTTCTACAAAAGAATTGGCCGCTGCTCACCATGTAAACTTCATTCGTCCTTTATTCACGATCTTAGTTTTATTGACCACAAACGTTTTAAAAGCCAGTACAGTGGTACCTCGAGGTACGAGTTTAATTTGTTCCGTCACCTCGAGGCGTGGGAAACTATGAGATGCTCTCATCGTGGTAAACGGGTGGGTCGTGTGCAGCTGGCCGATCCGAGCGATGACTCCCATCTCAACTGTTGCTCGTATTTCAAAGCAAAAATCGCTTGCTCCACAGCTCATATCTCAAAACTCTCGTATGTTAGGGCACTCGTATCTCAAGGTACCACTGTAGTTGTCTGGAAGGGACATCAACGCCTGGAGGAGGGTCTTGCTCCTCTGAGCACCTGAGGTCCGGTCACAGTCCAGAGGTGAACGTCGGGCTTGCTCACCCTCTGCCCTAACTCCATTCCACGCCCAGGAAAAGGGGAAGGGCACTGACACTGCCAGCAGGCCCTGCAGGGGGAGCCTCCATTTCTCCGGAGGTTTCTGGCCTCGTGTGGCTAGTTCTCAGGGTTAGTGGGAATCCAGCCGTGAGATTTCCCACGTGCTGACTGTGGATTTTAATGTTACCCTATCTAATAAAGATGGAATATGCAAATTGACCGCAGTGCCATAACAAGCTGGCTGTACCCACAGCTGAGGCCGAGTTCCCATAACGAGCCTTAACGAGCCTTAACGAGCATCAGCAGGAACGTGAGGCTGTGCCCCCCCCACACCTGGTGGGGCTTGACTGGGGGTGGGGCCGGTCAGGTCGGGGTCTCTTGCAATTTCAAGTGGACAGGGACTTGACTCTCGTTCCCATGGTGTGTCCCAGACTCTGACAGGAGGGAGATTTTCATACACATTTTACTAATTTCCTCTCATCTCTGATACATCTATTATAGAAAATGGGCAAATAGCAACATTAAAATAGTTCCTCTAATGAACCCCCTTTTAAGGTGCATGAATTTTGTGCACCAGGCCACTAGTTGGAATCATAAAACTAGTGGCCCGGTGCACAAAATTCGTGCACATTCAAAGGGGATTCATTAGAGGAAATATTTTAATATCACTATGTGCCCTAATATCACTATTTGGGAGGCATATTCACTCACTCGGCATTTCCCGGGACCAAGAGCACTTGGGGTTTGGTCCCTTAGGGTTCAAGCTGACGATGTGGAAGCTGATTGAGGGTCCAGGAAAAAGCATAAACCAACCAGAGGGCCAGCAGACCAGCCCCTCGAGTATGCACTTACCATCGCCGAGGTGTCCCTGGAGGCAGGGGCCAGGCCCCCTCACTGCGTGAAGAGGAGTGACCACAGGCTCGGGGTCCCCCCTCCTGACAGGGGATGCGAGGGGGCAGGGAGCTGGCTGTGAGGAAGGACTGACCCCATCAATGCTTTGAAACAGCCCGGGACTGGGGCGAGGCCACCTTTCCCCTCTGCTCAGGAAGGAGGAAAAGCCAGCCGGCCCGGACCCAAGCCTTTCAGCCACTAAGAAAGCCTTCGCCCAGCATCGCCCCTCCTGGGCACCCCCCCCCCAGCCCCCAACATTCTCTGCGTCCGATAACCGCCTGTCCGAGCCCAACCCTGGGAGAGGGTCCCCTTGCTCGGGGACCAACAGCCAAAGAAACTCTATCCTAGGGATGAGTCAGAAGCGACCGGCTGTCCTCGGGAGGACTGCAGCGAATCCACCAGGTCTCGGCGCAGGGTGGCTGCCACTGAGGCTGAGGCTCAGTCTCTGCCAGGGAAGGGTCTCGTCTCTCGAAGGAGCCATGTCGGTCAGACTCTGGCTGAGAACACAGGCCGGCTGAGCGGGGAGGTGGCTGCAGGCGGCCCTCCCTTGTCCAGGCCGAGGGCGACTCTGAGGTGGGACGCATCGTGGGTGACAGCCGGGACGGGTGACAGCTTGCTCTGCCCCCAGCCGTCCAGCAGCCTCGGGGGAGGTGGGGAAGCCGAGCCTGTGGCCCCTCAGGGTGCCAGCCGGCCGCCTCCCCTCAGCTTCCTGTGTCTCCACGAACACCGTGTTCTCTGGTGGAAACAGAAAGTCATCCTTAAACTCCTGGTTTTAGAAAAAATAAAAAATAATGAACTCCTGGTCAACCAGCCTGAGAACAGAACCACCCAATGTGCAGCACCACCCGACTTCGCGGGGCGGGCCCTGTTTCCACGGCGATACGGTCAGTAGCCACTCAGAACAGCCGCCTCCTGCCCGCTCAGGCAGGTCACCCAGTCCACAGGTCACATCAGATTGGGTGGACTGGGAATCACAGAAAGGTCCTAGAAGCATCCTCTTGCTGTGTGAGTGTGTGTGTGTGTGTGTGTGGACACCAAGCAGCTAAGCGTCCAGGTTGAGAGAAGTGAGTTCTGGGCATTTGGCCGATCGGAGCCGTGTCTGAATGCGGCCAGCAGTCATTTCGGCACGTCGGCCCGGCACCAGCTCCCAGCACAGCGTTCCATTCCCATAACCGCGTGGGCCGTAACCCATCTGCTGAAGTAAAAAACCATGGAAACCTGGAAATAACTTCTGTGAGTGTCTTTGAGCCAAACCGTCGACATGGGCCGGGAAGCAGAACCTCCACGGATGGAGATGATGCTCCGGAGAATGGCAGGCCACCTCTGTGTTTGTACATCGCCATCGAAGGCAAGGGACACGAGTGTGGGTTACATGGAATCCATTTGGTGATAGATCAGGGAGGCGGGAGAAAGCAAAGCGGGGAAACCCCTGGGATTGGATGAAAAGTGAAGTGATGGACACGTAGTTAGGTGGGTGCAGGAACAATGAACATGATAATGAAGTGATCTGTGGTCTCTGTCCAGGTGCCCGGGACGGCAGGGAGGAGCGGGTGAAGGCACTCTGCAAAGTGCTCAGCACAAATGGGGGAGAACTGCACGGACATGAGCATCATCAGCTTCCAGCGGGAAATGCAGGAAGACCCGAGCATGTGCGTTTCTCCAGCGGCCGGTGCCAGGAGACACGGACTGTGAGTAAATGGGCCCAGGCTCTGCCGGTCGCCGCCTCTCAGCCAGGGCGAGGCCAGGGCACGGGACCCGCTTGTGGGCGTCGGAAGCAGGAGGCCGAGCGCCTCTCACCCTCTTCTTCGCCGCAAGGCCCCTCAGTTCCCTCTGAGGTGCAGCAGCCCGTTGGAGGAGCGCAGGCGGCGAGAGCTCGCACGAGCTGCCAGTTCAGGTATTTTTAACACAAAGCACTCTTAGTTTTTTTCTTTTTTTTCTTTCTTTCTTTTTTTTTTTTTTTTTTTGCATGAATTATCCAGAGAGCTTCCAAGGGAAAAGGAAAGCATATGGCATAAAGGCTAAAAAAAAATAATAATAATTTCTGACGAAGATGCTGCATTCTCCAAAAAAAACACCAGCCAGGATGTGGCTCATCCATATGTAGGGAACGCAGATTTCCCGGGACCTCACACCTGGCACCCGCCCTCGGTGCGGTCCCAGCCCTGAACCTGAACTCCCTCCCCACGGCCTCATCCCACCCTCATCTGCTCCCAGCGCCGAAGAGCCGGGAAGACACACACACACCCTTCCCCCCCCACACCCTGTGGTGGGTGCTGTCCCTGGTTCTGATACCACAGAGTCCCTAATAAGCCACATCAAAGCAGATGGCCATGCTGAGACCGGTGTGGCTCAGTGGATAGAGCGTCGGCCTGCGGACTGAAAGGTCCCAGGTTCAATTCTGGTCGGAGGCATGTACCTTGCCTGCAGGCACATCTCCAGTGTGGGGCGTGCAGGAGGCGGCTGATCGATGTCTCTCTCTCATCGATGTTTCTGACTTTCTATCCCTCTCCCTTCTTCTCTGTAAAAAAAATGAATAAAATATATTTTTTTAAAAAGGGGCCTCAATGTGTAGTCAAATGTTTAAATACATTTTACTGATCTTTTACAGAGAGGAAGGGAGGAGATAGAAAGTCAGAAACATTGATGAGAGAGACATTGATCAACCGCCTCCTGCATGCCCCATAGTGGAGATGTGCCCACAAGCAAGGTACATGCCCCTGACCGGAATCGAACCCAGGACCTTTCAGTCTGCAAGCCAACGCTCTATCGACTGAGCCAAACCGGACTTGGCTGTAGTCAAATGTTTATAAAAAAAAAAGTAGACGGCCAACACTCACTCTGCTTCTAAACAAACCCAGGACCGGTCACAGCAAAGCCGAGGGATTAAACCCAAGCCCTGGGGCGTTTTGAGCCACGACTAAGTCCTTGATAGAAGCCGACTCGCTTCTCCATCCACGTGGGGTTACGGCTCTTGGCTGCAGCCTCCGCCTCATCCGCGGCTCTGGCCTCGGGGACCGCGGGAGAGACAGGACGTCCCTCTCCTCTGAAAGGACCGTCCAGGCCGTGGGCAGGGAAGCTGTCAGGTCCGTCCCAAGTGAAACGGACCCATTTCCGTCTGCACGGAACCAGCGGCCCATTAAGCCCCGGCATGGAGAACAGAAGCACAGCCGAAACCGGTGTGGCTCAGTGGATAGAGCATTCAGCCTGCGGACTGAAAGGTCCCGGGTTCGATTCTGGTCAAGGGCAGGTACCTTGGTTGCGGGCACATCCCCAGTGGGGGGTGTGCAGGAGGCGGCTGATGGATGTATCTCTCTCATCAATGTTTCTGACTTTCTCTCTCTCTCCCTTCCTCTCTGTAAAAAATCAATAAAATAAATATATGTATATATAAAGAATAGAAGCACTCTTTGTACCCCTTCCCTGGGGTGGGGGGGGGTGCAGGCGAGCAGCCGGGGGCTTGGAGGTTGGAGCTCACCGCCAGCCATGATCTCGGGGTTCAGGGGCCTCCCCCAGGAAAGCGCCCATTTAGAACCTGACGTCTAATTCACCCTAAACTATTTTTTGGGGGAAAAAGTCATGCAGACAAGACCGCTTAGATCTGACATGTGGGTTCTCGGAGGCAACGGATTTATAAAGTGAGGCTGACAGCCGTGACAAGATTAGCGCACGAGTCTCTGGTTGTCACGGCAACCCAGACAGCTCCCGCTCCCACGCTCCGAGCCCGCTCACGCGTCAACATGAGGACGGATCAGGAGCCACGCAGCAGGTGGGAGAGGGGGGAGGCGGTCTCTGGCAGCCGTGGGCAGGAGCCGGCCATGCTCCTCGCACAGAGGCACGTGCATGCCTGCCCGCCGCGTGCGTGGCTGCCACAGGCCTGTGAGCTCGGAGTTTAAAAGGTGACAACAGCATGCTATTTTAAGGTGTGAATTACGAGAAACGGGTGCCATACCTCTTCATGCAATGCAGACGCAGGCCACCTCTCAGCCGTACACAACACACAGGACTCCAGAGCGAACACACAAACTGGGTTTCACCGAGATAAAACCGCCACTGTAAGGAGCATCGTTAGTTTTCACACGAGGACAGGCTGTGGCCAATAATATTACAGGACTCAGCTAAGGTCAGCGTCATCAGAGTGTGAAAAATTGCTTCTCAGAAGCGATGAGACCGGGCACATACCCGCGGAGAACAGGGGACCCTCGTGCGTGCTGCTGGCGGGAACGCAGGCTGGTGCAGCCTCTGTGGACAACAGTGTGGGGTTTCCTCAAAGAATCAAAAATGGAGCTCCCATTTGACCCAGTGATCCCACTCCTAGGAGCAGATCCTAAGAAATCAGAAACACCCATCAGAAAGAACGTATGCAACTGAAACCGGTGTGGCTCACTGGATAGAGCGTCGGCCTGCGGACTGAAGGGTCCCTCCCGGGTTTGATCCTGATGAAGGGCATGTACCTTGGTTGCGGGCACATCCCCAGGAGAGGGTGTGCAGGAGGCAGCTGATCGGTGTCTCTCTCTCATCAATGTTTCTAACTCTGTATCTCTCTCCCCTCCTCTCTGTAAAAAAAATCAATAAGAGAAAAAGTCACGAAAGACCTTGTTTGCACAGACAATAGGGTGGTGAAGTCCCGGGGTGGGGTGGGGTGAGAAGGGAGCGGGGTGGAGGGGGATCAATGGGGAAAAAAACCACAAAGGCGCCATCTGTAATACTTTCAACAATAAAGATAATACATTTTAAAAATCAAATGATTTTTAAAGGAACAGTGCAAGGTCTGTGATCAGCTCCTCTTTCAAGCAAATGAGTCAGCCCCACCCACTCCCCGGGGGCTGAGAAGACAGGGCTTGTGGTTCAGAGACAGCGACCCGGTCAGCCCGGTGCCACAGGTGGAAACACTCCTTCCTAACCAGTTAATTCCCCCAGAACCCTTCTTCTGCCTCCTGTGCTTGGCTCTGGAGCTAGCGACGCAAATGAATATTCATGCTATGATACAAAATAAGCTACACATTTGCATTCTTGCTTTTAAGAAACACTACAGATGGGGT
>PVJN01057599.1:0-12187 GCA_004026805.1 Lasiurus borealis
CTGGTTACATGTGTACAACATTTACTAGTTATTTCCTTTTCCTTTTCTTTGGTTTTGCTTATTATCCTTCCACATCATTTAGCTCTGGCTCTAGCCTAACAATTTTTCTATTTTGCAATTGAGTTTAAAGGGAAATGTTATTAAATCAGGGAATTCCATAAATATTGCTTAAAAGTTATAAATAGGTGGGCTTCAGTATTTGTCAACATAGAGTTCTTTCAATTAAAATATTTCCTGGCTACCACAGCGTGGAAGCTGTGGAAATTGGCTCCACATCCAGCTGGCGGATTCAGTAAGAAATCAGCTGGCCTCAATTTAGATTCCTTTTCTTTTAAAGCAGTGCCAAATTGAGGATTAGTACATTGTGGAGAGGGGGGCGGGCAGCTCCACCCCTGATCAGCCATTCTTCACTCCCTAGAATGGGCTTGCCTGCCCAGCCCCAGCTGTGCACTGAATTAATCCACACAGGGCGCTTCTCTATCTCAACATGCTCATCAAGGTCCTGCATCACTTCTGACAGCAGTACAATGTGGCTCTGCTGACACTGGAGGGGGAGACTTTACTCACGCTTCCAATGAAGATACACACACCAAACACACATCTAGCTTCAATGGCATACATGTATAATGAAGACAGTCAACAGCACCGAATCTTAGGAAACTTACATAAGAGGATAACAGACAAGCACAGTTCTTCAGGAACAGGTCCATCCAGGAATTTACCCCTCCAGGACTAGTTCTTTCAAACTGAATGCAACTAATCTGAGAAGGGACTTATTCTTTTCATGGCCACGTGCAAACATTTATGTTATTAACACATTGTTGCCCCCTTCTTATAATAGCTTCTACTAAAATCACCCAGGCCAAAATCTATGACGGTCAGTATTTTTCATTCCAAATGTCTGCTTTGCAGCTTCTCAAAACCCAGGGATCAACTAAGCGACTTTATGAACTAATTGTGCATTTCTACCACTACAGGATACCACATGTATACAGTTTATTGTGTAGTGTTAACTCAGCTAATGTGTTAACTATACCATGAGCCAACTAATCATAACTGCTTAGGTTTAATCTTGGTTTATACAACCATCTATCCCCAGAGCATGAAAGTAATTTTTCACAAATATTTTTAAAAGACATATTAATTTTCTGAAAGAACAATGCAAAAAGAATTTAGCAGAATTCATCTCAGCTCATTTTCCTGAAAATTTAGGATTTACTTTACAATTTGGATAAGTGAATAGAAAATGTACATCTAGAGGAGCTCTTAATATTAGTCATCCTTTAAGGACTACAGCAATCACATACTAGAATCAACACCCTGACAAAAAGTCATCAATATAAAAAAAGATAGTGGATGTATTAATGGAAAGAGTTGATAAATATATTTCAGGCTCTGGTCAACTGTGTATTCATCATTGTCTATGGAACATTTCATGAATCTCCTTAATTTAATTTCTTAACAATCACTGGTTCTTTAACAGGTTCCTGGTCCAAGATCAACTGCTACCACTTTCCACCAGTAAAGCCAATTCACTGAAAGTTAACTTTAGAGTTTTCTTCATGACTTCCATAAGTTTATACTAGTAGGCCTTAAAGTTACCAAAATTTCATTTTGAAAAATATGGTTGATAACAACTAGAGATGCACTTGAAAACATCAGGTCATCTGTATTTAAAAAATAAGAATCATATAAAGAAATGAAAAGTACACTATTGATCACATTGTTTCTGCTTATCATTCCTGGCTGAAATGGAAACTTCAAATAAAGAAATTGGCTTGTAAATGTGAATATTTACAAAAAAGTGTCTTGCCTCCCCCCTTTTGAATTTTAAAATCTGTATTATATGGCTCTGTTTGAAGAAAAACAAAAACAATACCAGGAAGAAAATAGAAAAATAAATGTATCTGTGGATACAAAAGCAATCTGGATTGCAATTGCTTCTGTCGAGATGAAATAGCTTCTGGGTGCCAAACTAAAACCAAGAAAAAAAATCATTTGGATCCTTTGCCACTGTTGTGTTACATGGGGTTTCGTAGGAAAACAAAGGGAGTGCTTTTCATTTTGGGCACAGTGCCTGAAAATATACAAGAAATGAGGAGGAAAACAGGGTGACATCAATGGTCATAAAAATTGTGACCTTCATCTTGATAGAATAAGACAAATAAAAAGTTTCCACAGCACCTGGCATTTAAACTTTAAAGGAAGTTGTAAGGACAACCTTCTCTTTACAATGGGCCTAAAGTATTATTGTGTTTCTAAATATTCCTGAGAGTCACATTTTTGAGTCACTGATAACTTAGAAAGACAAAATCCTCAGAAGCTGTACTGAACATGAGTTGTTCTTGCCACTTTGGTAAAAGCACTGTAAATTATATTGGAGATCCAACTTTGTTCTAATGGTTACAATCTGGTCCTTCTGCCAATCCAACTGACTGTCCCCACCAAGGAACAGTGCTCAGTAAATTAGCTGGCATCTCTCTGCCTGGAACTGAAACTTCCACATGGGGTTAAAAAAAACTGGAGATCTGGAGGACAGTTAAATCTTAAAGAGCTAATCCACTTTCCAAATCTGGTTCCTCAACTTTCCCTTTACTTATGCTCATAACTTTTCTTTAAATTTTCTGTTTGCTTATTTTGTCCAAAGTTAACCTCTCCTAAAACCAAAGAAGCAGAAGTGACATTAGTGGTTAACTTTGTATATCTTGATAAAATCACAGTAATGCTTTTATTAGATCAAAGATTGAATAATGTGTTAACTATACCATGAATCAAATGTGCTTTATTTTATTCCAATTTTGTAAGCCCTCACCAAATGGAAATAGTAATAATAGCAAATTTTATAAAGCTCATGTGCCCATTGCTCTGTGATACCATATTGGATTGACATGTACCTAACTGTGTCCTCTGGACTTCCCAGACAGTCAGACAGGATTTTGATAAAGAAATCAAGAACTGGCAGCTTTTGAGAAAAGTGGCCTTTAACTTGACATAGAATAGTTCTTATAGATTTTTTTTTCTTCATTAGGAGTAGATATTATAATCCTTTCAAGATATTTGAAATACAAAGAAATTTTAAAAAAAAGAAAGTGCTGGGTTTTGCTTAGGAAACAAAAAAGACATGACACATATACATACACGTAAATATATGCAACATATTTACATATAAGTTTTAAAATAGAGTTTTCATATGTGTAACCATTGGGAAGAGTCTATTCGTTGTTTACAAGTTTAACATTTTCTCTTCCCTTTTTACTAACATACTTTTTTGGAGGGGCAGGAGTAGCAAGTGAATAGCAACATGCTTACCTGAAATTTTCATTTGACACCTGCCATAGCTAAGGGTGGCCATGTGACTGACTTTTTGATTGATAATAATGGTTGATGTTGTAATTGGGCCCTCCAAGAGAATTTCTTATGAAGGTATCTTAATTAATTGACAGGTAGCTTTAATCCATTTATTTATTCTTTGTTTTTAAATCTTCTTGATTGGAACATGGATGTGATTGCTGGCACCTCAGCAACCATCTTATAACCACAGATGGCATATTAAAAAAACAGATATTTTAAGCATGAAGAAGAAAGACCAAAGGAGTTTAGAACATTCATGAGGCTCAGCCAGAAAATCTCCATGTAATTTCTGACTATCTCTACACTTTTTAATTTAGTGTTAATAAGACGTAGAAAAAAAATTCTATCTTGTTTAAGCCACTATTTTTCTGATCCTATATCTGCAACTGAATTTAATTTCTGAGAGATATAGCCACCAACATGATTGGTATTCATTTTAATACCTTATAATTTAATTTACCCTTAAATGTCTTTTGATAGCATTAGTAAACTGTTCTTATCTTTAGATTTGCTTTTCATCACAGTAGTTATATATTTCTAATTAAGAAGATGGATTTCACATCAGACATCTGAGGTTCACATCCTAGTTTTTTTCACTGAGTAATTTTATAATATTCCTCAAATTTTAAAATATTTCTAAACTCATTTTTTATTCCATAAATTGGAAATAAAAATTACTTTAATACCTATAAGATAATTATTTTGCTGATAAAAACTTCCTTGCACAGTGCCTGCCACATTGTGTCAATGAATAATAGTTATTATATTAAGTAGAAGCCCACTGCATGAAATTCGTGCACTCATGGGCTCCCTCAGCCTGGCTTGTGGCCTCTCACAGTCCTGGAGCCCTTGGGGGATGTCTGACTGATGGCTTAGGCTCACTTGTGGGGAGCAGGCCTAAGCTGGCAGTTGGACATTCTTAGAGCTGCCACAGAGGCAGGAGAGGCTTGGCCACTACCTCTGTGCTCACCAGCCATGAGCCTGGCTTCTGGCTGAGTGTCACTCTCCCTGTGAGAGTGCACTGACCGCCAGGGAGCAGCTCTTGCATTGAACTTTTGCCCTTTGGTCAATGCATGTCATAGCAAATGTTTGCTCCACTGTCAGGCCAAAACACGTTCACGTTCTCTGATATCCCCCAAGGTGTCCTGTATTGTGAGAAGGCTCATGCCAGGACTAGGGATCTCATCGTTGCATGATCAGGGCTGGGAGGGATGCAGTAGGTTGGCCAACTGAAGAGGGACTGCGGGAGGGCTCCAGGGCATGTCTAGTCCATATCACTCAATAGTGGTCAGCTGGACCCCAGCAGCAAGCTAACCTGCCAGTCAGAGCATCTGCCCCGTAGTGGTCAGTGCACATTATAGCTAGTGGTTAGCAGCCTTAGCATATCATTAGCATATCACACTTTGATTAGTTGAATGGATGACAAGACACTTAGCATATTAGGCTTTTATTCTATAGAATAATACATATTCAAATGGCAATATTGTCCCACAATCAGCAGGAAATGAACTCTCAGTCTTTCAGAATATGTTTCTGGATTGTATTTATTTAAATATACCATGTGGTCTAGTTATTCTTGAACAATATTTATAAGATTTTACACTTATAAATGTGTATAATTAATACCTCTCCATCAAATAATGTAATAATAATTAACTAAATGAAAATACAATTCATGATATTACCCTTTATATTTTATCCTTATCAAGTCAGAGGAAAATATTATATATGTATATATATATAAATATACATGTATATATACACACACACACATATATATAAATGTATATATATACATATATATCTTCAAAAGCATAAAAATTGATAATAGTGTTACTTTCAAATTTTAATTGACTTATCTGTTCCATCTCTCAATGTTATATGTACCCACAAAAATAAAGAATAATACAAGTTGCAAATCGAGCAATAAGAAATTTTCATCCAGATCTAAGAAAAAAAGTATATATTTCCATAAATTATATTATAAACATTTCTTCTCAGATATCTATTTCTATTTCAATTATTTTCTTATATTAACTCCTAATACACACATGTAGGCACATATCTCAGTGTTAAATATTTTTTAAAATCTCAAGCTTCTTTTAAACTTCATTGTTTACTTTCACTCATTTCTATCCCTTCATGGATGCAATCAGCAATATTTTTTTATTTGAATATTACAATGGACCTCACAATCACCTAACTATCATTATGATAAGGTCTTAACAAAACAGGACTTTCAGTAGAATTTTTGATAGCCAACTACTTTGGCTATGATTTGTGCATCAGTTTTTGTGTACCTATCATTTATATATAATTAAGAATTAACTCATGATATTATTAAGGTGACAAAATATTGCTAGTTGTTTGATTAGGGCAATTGTTTGTTTTGTTTTATTTATGGTATTTAGAATTATTTTGAGGTATCATTTCAACTATATTTCTCAGCTCTCTGGCCCAGATCTGGGATAACTTAAAAATTTAATTTTCTAAAATTCTGTAGTTCTAAGTGTCATGGTTTTTTTTTTTCTTTTCCCCTAGAACTCAGTAAAATGGGTATATCATTGTCCATGTCCATGAGGTATGCATATATGTATGTTTTGGGGGGGTAGGAGGGCATATGCAATAATGTCAACATTAAACATTTTTACTTAAAAAAAAAACAAACAATAAAAACAGACCAATAGTAAGAGGAAATCCTTGTCCCCTTTTAAACAGATTTCAAAGAAGTAAGAAATTAACACCTTTAGAGGATCAAAATTCTTCGGTGTATTCATTCACATGTGAACCTTGCTAAGGTGGGAATATTTCAACAGGATCCAAAGTAAACAACAATTGAGATTAGAATTAAATAATATAATTTAAAAAAAAAATCTACTTCAAGGGAAGCTAGGGAAAAGAGGATTTAGTGCAAAAGACTACTGTGAGATTTATTTATTTAAATAGCTTATTATATTTGCATTTTGATGATGTCTATTTCCACACTGCTTTCCTAACACTTTCTTACAAATAAGAAAATGTGTTTTTCTGCACCTCTACACTAATGATTCCTCACTCAGCAAGGCTTGCACTTATTAAAACTTTTTATTGCCACTTTGCTTAAAGAGGTGTTTGAACTCTAGCAGATAAGCAAATTCAGAGGGGAAATTCATTGGAAAGTATTCATAATGGAATACAGAATGAAAAATAAAATGATTGCTGTGGCTACATTTTTTTTTCTGGTCTCTGCACATACATCAGACTTCTGCACTTTGACTCAAGAATATGAAATAGATCTTCTCTTGGGTTCAAATATCTAATAGTGTAAGAAATTCTTTCCCATTCATTATCACATGAATATAAAAATTAAATTGGCATTAGGACATGACAGACTGAATACCTAACAACACAGGCACCTTATTTCATTCTTCTCAATAAGAAATTGATACCTAACAACACTGGCACCTTATTTCATTCTTCTTAAATAAGAAATTGAGAATTAATAAAAAAAATAATAATCAACTCTATTTTTCCAACAAGTGGTTCAAACTATAATAATAATATTTTCAGTAGTTATTTATTTTTATTTTTATAAATATATTTTTATTGGTTCCAGAGAGAAAGGGAGACAGATAGAAAGACAGAAACACAAATGATGAGAGAGAATAATCAATTATCTTCCTTTTGCATGCCCCCTCTACTGGGGATCGAGCCCACAACCCAGCACATACTCTGCTGGGGAATCAAACCATGTCCTCCAGGCTCATAAATTGATGGCAAACCTCTGAGTAATACCAGCCAGGCTATTTCTATTTTTTATTCTGTTTTGTTTTGCTTTTTTTTTAATATATTTTATTGATTTCTTTACAGAGAGAAAGGGAGAGGGATAGAGAGTTAGAAATATCAATGATAGAGAAAGATCCACCAACTGCCTCCTGCACATCCCCTATTGGGAATGTGCCCTCAACCAAGGTGCATGCCCTTGACTGGAATTGAACCTGGGACCCTTCAGTCAGCAGGCCAATGCTTTATCCACTGAGCCAGAACTGGTATGGCTTTTATTGTTTTCTTGATGGGACTTAATAGAATAATGGAGATAACAATGGACTTAATAATATTTTGCTGGAATTCTTCCTATTAGAAAATTTGCTCTTTTCAGCCTATCATGCCTTCATAGATGAACAAACATACTTAATCTTTATAGGAATGATGACAACTCTTAATTGTTACTTTGAGATGAGTTGTGAGTTTTTAAATCCTTAGAATTATCTCTACTAATAATAGAGGAATATGCAAATTAGTCAGGACACCATCACATAGCAACTGACAGAAGGGACCTGAGGCTTCATGGCGCCTGCATAGGATGGGGGACCTTTAGCCATGCCCCCTGCCCAGCAGGGCTTGATGGGGACCTCAGGCCATGCTCCTCTCCTGACAGAGCTTAAAAGGGGGTGGGGCCGGATGGGTCTGGGTCTCACCCAGTGGGGGTGGGGCTGGCCAGGTCTGGTTCTCCTGTGTTTTCAAAGTGCATGCAGGTGGTGGGCAGGGACTTGACTCTGGGTCCCACAGCATGCCCAAACTATGACAGGAGGAAGATTTTCATATATATTTTACTAATTTCCTTTCATTTCTAATACTTCTATTATAGATAAAGAGCAAATAGCAATATTAAAATACTTCCTCTAATTAATTCCCTTTTAATGTGCATGAACTTTGTGCACTGGACTACTAGTTTAGACAATAAAAATCTTGATCCTCAAAACTCCTTTCATGAAATGGCTTCCTTAGTTTTCAGTATTTCACAGCATTTCTTGCACATCTACTTTACATGATAAAATGGGCCATTACCCTAAAATGAATGAAGCATGATTGAAACTCTGAAGGACTGGCTATCATTACCTTGACCAAAAAGTGGTAGGCTTACATTTCAGAATGAAGGAAGTACACAAAAAGAGGGAGTTTCTCCTTTGAGAGAGGTTATTAAGAAAGTTTTTACTGGGGACATGTTCAAGATAAGTAGGTGATGGATGCCGAGATCAGTTTGGCTCAGTGGATAGAGTGTCGGCCTGTGGACTGAACAGTCCCGGGTTCGATTGCAGTCAGGGGCATGTACCTTGCTTGTGGGCACATCTTCAGTGTGGGGTATGCAGGAGGCGACTGATCGATGTCTCTCTCTCATCGATGTTTCTGACTTTCTATCCCTCTCCCTTCCTCTCTGTGAAAAAATCAATTATATATATATATATATATATATATATATATATATATATGAAGATAAGTAGGTGATGGAGAAAGAGCATTCAGTTAAAAAAATTGCAGAAAGAAAAGTGTTCAATTGCATTTTTTTTGCAATCATCAGTTGTCCTTTCTAGCAATAAAAGTTACTAGGTAGTTAATGATAAAGCATACGGAAAAAAAGTAGTAAAGTTTAGCAACAGGTTGTAAGTTTATATTACTGCTGCAAAGTTCCTGACATTTTATTTGTTTGTTTGATTTTGTAACTTAGTCAATGCACATTACAGTTAAAATCATCTCTGGTGGGCCTGGCCTGAGTGGCTCTAGTCCTGTGCACTAGAAGGTTGCCGGTTCAATTCCCAATCAGGCCACATTTCTGATTTGCCAGTTCAATTCTGGTTGGGGCATCTGATCTCTCTCCCTCTATCTGCTACCTCTCTCTCCCCTTCTTTCTACAGATGTACTAAGGTGAGGATTTAAAAAAGAATAAATAAGATTAATGTAAAAAATCAACTCAGGTAGTGTTATAAAATGATTTTTCCATTTTAAAGGAGAGGTTGCATTTCTTCTTATTTTATACAAGGAGACAAAAGAATATTTTGCATTCAAATGTGTTACCATCTGCTTCTAACACTGTATTAATTGTGGCAACTTTTCTCTCAGTTGGGAAATTATTACTTCAGGGGAGTCAAATGCCTGAAACTGTGAAGTTGTAGTTGAAGCAATCTTTAGTCTTTGGCTATCTATCTCAAGTCCATATTATCCCAGGATTTAAATATCAATCTTATATAGAGAGTTGTTCAAATAATCAAAAAACAACATGTGTAATTAGCTAGTGAGGACATGCTAATACTACCTAACTCTCTTTTCTGAGATAGAACACCATTTAGGCACCTAGATACCTTTGATCTTTGATTTCAGAACCATTCAGAATTTTTCTATTTGCATCCTACTAGGCCCTTGAGGAATTAGAATTGTCTCTGTTTTCACACTGCTTTCCCAGAACTTCAGTCCCAATAGATAATTCACATAAAACTAACAAGAAATGGCATATATATATTATTCCAAAAGGAGAGGAATTTTATAGCTTATTTCCATCCACTTTCATCTTACCCCATTGCTTTAAGTCTGGCAGATTTTCTTTTCAAGAACCAGGTAGTGAGTCTATGCCTATTACTTTAATTCTAGACTTCAGTTGCTACTGTAGCTTTTCTAGTATACTCTTCTAAACATCATATCCAATATCTTAGGTCTCTGGCAATTCCTGGAAATTACTATTCAGAATTTCAGTTCTCTCATTTAATAGTAAGCATTTGCTTTTCATTGCCTTCTGTAAACATCCTCTATTGTTCCATCCTCCTGTTGACCCATCAAGGTGCTTTCCAAAAGCTAATACCAACATGAGTTCTACTCTCTCACTTCAAAAAGCAAGACTCTGGTTCTCTAAATTTCATTAAGATCTGTATTATTTTGCAGAAACCTATTGTGTGCAGCACTGAATTATTTTTACTCAAGTAAACTTTTTAACAATAGAAGTAATGCTTACTTGAATGTGTATTCCCAACACTTTAGCACAAGGCCAAGCACTTAATAAATGCCAATAAATGTTTGCCAATTCAATTGAAGGAAGGAAGGAAAGAAGGAAGACAACCAAGACAGAGATTACTAATTCTATAAATATTTTAGTGTTTAGAGAGTAGTGTAAAAAATTTCTCTGGGTCTTTGCTCTAGAGAAAAATCTCTAAATATGGGATTTTATGTGAAGGTCAAATGTGGAGGTCAGAAAAGGTAACTTTCATGTCCTTCATTGATCATGACACACAACAGGTTGAACTTTTTATTTTGTAATAGCCCTTCTCCACCCCATCTTCCTCTTCCATTCTATAAAATATTTTCCACTTTGTTTCGGTGAACTTTCATAGGGCTTGCCATACTTATATGTTCTAAGTTGAAATTCTTTTGCATTCCCAAATCAACCAATTTTGCTGGAGAATTAGCTGGCTAGCTTTTTGTTTGTTTAAGGTCAACATATTTGGTTCCAGACAAAATCTGGGCTCCAAATAAGATCACCGACAATTCTGAAATGGTGAGCAAACAGGTGTGGTATCCACAGAACCCACTGAGCTCACTGGTTCTCACAGACCCTGGAGTTTGAGGGTAAGTTTTCTCTTGGGTCAGAGTTTCTACTCTCTTTGTACTTTCAAGATCCACTTTATTTGGAATGCACTTTTCTTTTGAAGTACTTTTCCTTGTTTGTCTATGAGTACTCCTTTGGCTAATTGTGGCACTCTGTCTCTTTCAGGAACAGACGGTTTCCATCTGAACTGGTTGGTATTTTTCCTGCAGGCTGTTTGGGCCTTTGCTCTAGAGAAAAATCTCTACAATATGGGATCTTAGTTATCTAAATATTTTGAAGGTATCTGCTCCTATAGGGACCCTGGCCAACTTTATGTACTAAAAACAAGGTTCACCACACACACACAATCTCACTCCTACTCATTGCTAACTAAATGGATTGATTTGAACAAAAATAATTTATAATAGCAGTGGTCATTATAGGGGATTTTGGAAATACCCAAACTTACTTTTCTTAAAACAAATTGAGTTCTGATATTGGCAAAACTTTATAGAATATATTATATCAATTGATATTTTGAGGCTTCCAAATGTTAACAGAAGTTTAAAATTTTCTGTTTGCAAAATAAAATTTTAAGATTCACTGAGGTAAGCAAACAATTCAAAAGGGACAAAATGGCTTCCAATGCCTCATTTTCCTTGCTCCTGTGCTCTCGTCTTCCTCTCCCTTGATTCCTTTGCTTCAGCCCCACCTCCAAAGCCTCTTCCTCCTCTGAACCAATCAGTAGTTGTTAAAGTTGAGTTTTCTGAGAATTCTAATAAACCCCAAGTTTCTTATGTCATCTGGACTAAAGCCAAATAGCAATCCATTGCTAAAGAATTTCCTAAACTAATAGAGTAACCCTGTAGCTTTGCTGAAGAATTTCACATATTATTCAAACTTACCAACCTGATTTCTCATATTTAAATCAGTTATTTCATGCTTCTTGGTCAGGGCCAAGCCAAATATTGAATGAAGTTTGCCCAATGGGAACATACTAAATAGGATTTAAAAACAAAACCCTAGCTTTTGGCAGAGCTAGAACATTCACTGGAGACATCTACTGAAAAGTCCAGTAGCCTTTCCTAAGCTTATTAATTGAAACAAAATTCAGCCTTGTCCATAAAAAGGTGAAGAACCTGTTTGTGGTTATTGTTACTGACATCAGACTGTTTTCAAAGAAAATTCTGGTATTCTTTCAGATGTTGATTCTACTCATGTAGCTTCTAACTCTGTTTATGAATGGGCTGGGAATTTTTTCTGCTAGTTAAAAGGACCAGAATGGAAAGGGAAAGTATAGATTTGGTTAACTGACCTAAGTAGTTTGCTCACACCCTAAGTGAGTCACCTAAAAGTAAGACAGCTAAAATTCTTAATTTTCAACTCCAGCAAATGGAGATGTCTATGCAAAGCCAAAAGCCTCCCTCCTAGTGTCTGCTATTATTGCAAGGAGCCAGAACACTGGAAAAGAGATTATCACAGATTTAAACACTTGAGGTGCCTTTA
>PVJN01057600.1:0-12361 GCA_004026805.1 Lasiurus borealis
CCTCCCTCCCTCCCTCCCTTTCACTCTCTAAAGAAAAAAATCAATGGAAAAAAAAGTGTCCTCAGATGAGGATTAACAACTAAAACAGTCTATCTGAGGTTTTCTGGGACAGCTTAGGAAAGTGGCCATTCTGTTTTAATTAGTAAAAAGATTACAAACTGAAAAATCAACAATTCTTCCTAGATCCATCAGAGAAATGAACTTACCAGGCAAACTACTGCCCTGGAAATTGGATGTACAGTTAGGAAGAGAAGATAACAATTTATCAGAGGAGAAACTCCCTGAAATAGAAACGTGCATTGAACCCAGTACCAGAGTAGGAGAACCTGAATAGTAGTGATGAATTGCCAGTGGTTCAATTTGTACAAGTCTGAGAGTTTAAAATTCCAAAGAAACCTGAACATTTTTGTGAGTTTACCTTGGGGAGCTTTATCAGGTTCTTATAGTGAATACTGGAGAGAGAAAAATATCCCCTTGAACACAGCCAGTGTGGCTTAGTGGTTGAGTCCCAACCTATGAAGTAGGAAGTCACAGTTTGATTCCAGGTCAGGACACATGCCTGGATTGCGGCCTCAATTCCAGTAGGGGACATGAAGAAGGCAGCCCCGGAATTTTGTTTGCTGGAAGGTTTTTTTTGTTGTTGTTTTTGTTTTTGTTTTTGTTTTGTTTTGTTTTTTTTTACAGAGAGGAAGGGAGAGGAATAGAGAGTTAGAAACATTGATGAGAGAGACACATTGATCAGCTGCCTCCTGCACGACCCCTACTGGTACATGCCCTCGACCAGAATCAAACCTGGGACCTCTCAGTTCACAGGCCGATGTTCTATCCACTGAGCCAAACTGGTTTTGGCTGTTTGCTGGAAGCTTTTTTGATGACTGCCTCAATTTCTTTCATAGTTACTGACCTACTGAGGTGTTTAAATTCTTCCTGATTCAGTTTTGGAAGGTTATCTTTTTCTAGGAATATGTCTATTTCCTCCAGATTGTCCAGTTTGTTGAAATAGAGTTGTTCATAGCATTTTTTAACAATCCTTTGTATTTTGGTGGGATCTGTTGTTATTTCTCCTCTTTCATTTCCGATTTTGTTTATTTGGATCCTCTCTCTCTGCTCTTTGGTGAGCCTACCTAGAGATTCATCAATGTTGTTTATCCTTTCAAAGAACCAGCTCATGGTTTTGTTTTGTTTTGTATTGTTTCTTCGGTCTCTATGTCATTTATCTTCACTCTGACCTTTATTATTTCCTTCCTTCTGCTTAAAATGGACAGTTCTCATTGTTCTCTTTCTAACTCTTTCAATTGCAGGGTTAGGTAATTTATTACCATTTTTTCTTGTTTTTTTTTTTTTTGCAGTAGGCTTGTAGAGCTATGAACTTCTCTGTCAAATCTGCTTTCGCTGTGTCGCAGAGATTTTGGATTGTCGTTGTTTTCATTGTCATTTGTTGACATGATGTTTTTTATTTGTTCTTTGATCTCTCTGGTAACCCAGTCAGTGTTTAATAGCATGCTGTTTAGTCTCCTTATGTTTGATTTCTTTGGATTGTTTTTATTGTAGTTGATTTTCAGTTTTATGCCACTGTGATCTGAGAAGATGCTTGATATGATTTCTATCTTCTTGAATTTGAAGAGACTTTTTCAAACATATGATCTATCTTTGAAAATGACCCATGTGCACTCTAGAAGTATGTATATTCTGTGGCTTTGGGATGAAATGATCTAAAGATGTCAATTAATTCCATCTGGTCTACTGAGTCATTTAGGATTGATGTTTCTTTGCTGATTTTTTGTTTTCCAATGGTGATACCATCTTTCCCCAAAAGTAAGACATCCCCTGAAAATAGGACCTATTTACAGTTTTGCCTCTCGCTGTAAAATAAGACCTCCCCAATAATAAGGCCTCCCCAGAACATAAGGCATTCCCGTAATATAGGCATCTGACTCCTGATTTAAAGAGACCTCGCACTGCCTGAACAGCTCCAGCTGAGCTGCGGCCAGTCAGTGAGCTGGTTTGTGATGACAACTACTACCGTATTGTATACAGGCAATAAATTTTGTTTTCTTTTTTTGTTCAACAATAAATGTGTACCATATTTTTCTTCATGGAAAAATAAGACATCCCCTGAAAATAAAACCTAGCACATCTTTGGGAGCAAAAATTAATATAAGACACTGTCTTATTTTTAGGGAAACAGGATAGTGCAGTATTAAAGTCTCCACTATGATTGTATTGCTGTCAATTTCTCCCTTTATATCTTGCAGGAGTTTTTTTTGTTGTTGTTGTTTTTTGTATTTGGGTGCTCCTGTATTGGGTGCATATATGTCTACCAGATTATTTCTTCTTTTTGGATTGCTCTCTTTAGTATTATGAAATGGCCTTCCTTATCTCTTGTCATGTCCTTCACTTTGAGATCTAATTTGTTTAGATGTAAATATTGCTACCCCAGCTTTTATTTCATTTCCATTTGACTGAAAAACCTTTTCCATTCCTTCACCCTCAGTCTGTGGGTCTTTTTTTCTAAAGTAGGTGTCTTGCAGACAGCAGATAGATGAGTCATGTTTTCTTATCCAATCTGTTGCCCTATGTTGTTTGATTGGGGCATTTAATCATTTACATTTGATTGATAGGTACTTTTTGCCACCATTTTTATTCTTTATCACTGTGTTCCTTCTTTGTTTCCTACTTCTTTCTCTCCTTTCTTCCTTTCTTTCTCTCTTTTTCTCTTTCTTTCTTTTTTTTTTTTTTTTTTTTACAGCAGGTCCTTTAGCATTTCTTGTATTGCTGTTTTGGTGGTAATAAATTCCCTTAGTTCTTTTTTGTCTTGAATCTCCTGATTTCACCCACAGTTTTTATTGAGAGCATTGCTGGGTACATTATCCTTGGATTCAGACCCTTCCTTTGCATGACATTGTATATTTCATTCCATTCTCTTTCAACCTGATGAGTTTCTGTTGAGAAATCAGCCGCTAGTCTAATGGGGGTTCCTTTGTAGGTAACTTTCTGTCTTTCTCTGGTTGCTTTTAAGATTCTTACTTTGTCATTGGTGTTTCCCAATTTAATTATAATGTGCCCTGGAGTTGGTCTTTTGGGGTTCAATTTGCTTGGGACTCTGTGAGCTTCTTGGATTTCTGTGGATTTCTTTCTCCCCTTTATCAGGGAAATTTTATGTCATTATTTCTTCAGACAGATTTTCTATTCCTTGCTCAGTTTCCTCTCCTTCTGGTACCCCTATAATGTGCATGTTGTTTTGTTTCGTGTTGTCCCAAAGTTCCCTTGGGCTCTCCTCATACTTTTTAATTTATTTTTCTAGAAGCTGCTTTACTGGGATATTTTATTTTACCTTGTCTTCTAGCTCACTGATGTGGTCCTCTGCTTCTTCTATTCTACTTTGATACTTTCTATTGAGTTCTTTACAACAGCAATGTAATTTTTCATTTCTTCTTGGGTCTTACTCATATTGTTGAATTTGTCTTCCATTATTTTCAGCCACCTTATGACCATTTCTCAGAATTCTTTTTCTGGCAGGCTGCTTGCGTCCATTTTGTTTATTTCCTTTTCTGGTGATGCCTACTTTTCTTTCATATGTGGGTTGTTTCTGTCTCCCCATTGGTCTCTCTTCTCTGGGTTTCTGGTTATGTAGTTCTCTCTCTCCTTATTCCAGGTAAAAGCCATCCTTTCTGTGGTAGAGGTCCTCTGAATCCGAGTGTCTGCACCAACTGGGGACCAATGTTCTGAAGTTTGCAGCTGTTTGGTGGGTGCCATAGTTATAGATTCCCAGCAGCAGTAGGGCCTACCCTATCAGGAGAACCCCATCCAGCAGTCTCCCACCTTCTCCTGGAGAATAGCTCTCCCTTAATTTGCCAACAATCACTCCCCGTGTGACCCTCAGTTGTTTTTTCTCTCTGCTCTAGGACAAGGCTCGGGACACTCCATCTATTCCACTGACATTTTTTCCCGCCCTGATAAAATAGGCTTTAAAACAAAGTCTATAGTAAGAGAAAAAGAGGGCACTATACAATAATAAAGGGAGCAATCCATCAGCAGGATGTACCCTTATAAACACTGATGCACACAACATAATAGCATCTAAATAAAAAGCAAATCCTGTACATAAAGGGAGACATATAGTAATACAGTCATAACAGGGGATTTTAGCACCCGACAGACAGCAGTGGATAGACATTTAACACTGAAAATCAAGGAGATGTTGGTTTTAAATGACTCACTAAATGAGATTAATTTAATCAACAACTTCAGCGCATCAGAATATATATACTTTTCAAGTGCACAGGGACTAAATTTTAGGACACAAAACAAGTCTCAATAAGTTTAAAAAGACTGAGATCATATGAAGCATTTTCTCAGACCATAACAGTATAAAACTAGAAATCAATCACAAGACAAAAACTAAAAAACACACAAAGTCATGGAGGATAAACAAAAGCTTACTAAACAATGACTGATTTAACAATACAGTCAAGGAAGAAATCAAAAGATATCCTGAAACAAACAAAAATGAGAACAAAACAACCCAGTGATCTATGGGACACAGTGAAAGCAGCACCATGGAAAATTCATAGGATTACAGACCAACGTCAAGAAACAAAAATCTCAAATAAGCTAAAGTTATATTTATAGGAACTGAAAAAAGAACAAAGCCCAAACTTAGTAAAAAAAAAAAAAGGGGGGGGGGGATAATAAAGATCAGAACAGATCAAAACAGAAATAATTGACACAGACACATAAATATATATAAAATAAGCCAGTGACAGTAACGACCACAATGACCTGTGCAATGAAGCCCACTTTGGCCAGTGAACTGGCTGAGCAGGGGTGTGGCTGGCTGGACAACCTACTTAAGCCCCTTCTCCCAGCTAGCCATGCCCCCCATGAGCCCCCATCACCCTGATCAGCCTACAGCATCTCCCCCCTTCTGGCCCAACCTCTGATTGACACCCCCCCTCCCAATCCCAATAGGGGGCGAGGATAGTCTGCCAACCTCTGTATCCCCTTTCCTCACCTACTCCCAGATCAGCCCTCCCACCCTATCAGGGACAGGGCCCATCAGTCAACCATATATGGCCCCTCCCCAGGACACTGGACCCTGATTAGCATCCCCCACCCCATTCAGGGGGAGGGTAGGCCAGCTGACCACTGACAGCCCCTCTACATGGCCACCCCACCCCCATTCAGCCCCCCAACCCAAATCAGGGGCAGGTTGCACTGGCCAATCACTCTCAGCCCTTTTCCCCAGCCGGCCCAGCCCTGACCAGGCCCTGATTGGGGTGTGATGGCCAGCCAACCTCCCACCATATCCTCCTGATAGGCCCAGCCCCAATCTGCCCCAATTGGGGCCGGACAGGCCAGACCCCACCCGTGCACAAATTCGTACACCTGGCCACAAACACACACACACACACACACACACACACACACACACACTAGAGGCTCTATGCACAAAATTCATGCATGGGAGGGGGTGTCCCTCAGCCAAGCCTGCACCCTCTCTAATGTGGGAAGCCTTGAGGGATGTCCGAATGCCCAATCCATGACTGCTGGCTCTCAACCGCTCGTCTGCCTGCCTGCCAGTTGCCCCTAACTGCTTCTGCCTGCCAGTCTGATCACCCGCTACCCACTCTCCTGAAGGCCTGGTTTCCCCCCAACTGCCTACCCTTAAATGCCTGTTCACCCCTAACAGCCCTCCCCTGCTGGCTTGGTCACCCCCAACTGCCCTCCCCTGCAGACTTGGTTGCCCTAACTGCTCTCCCCTGCTGGTCTGGTTGCCCCTACTCCCCTCTCCTGCAGGCCTGGTCACCCCCAACTGCCCTCCCCTGCAGGCCTGATCACCCCCCAACTGCCCTCCCCTGCAGACCTGGTTTCCCCCAAACTGCCTACACCTGCATGCCTGTTCACCCCTAACAGCCCTTCCCTGCTGGCCTGGTTGCCCCCAACTGCCCTCTCCTGCAGGCTTGATTGCCCTAACTGCTCTCCCCTGCTGGTCTGGTTGCCCCTACTGCCCACTCCTGCAGGCCTGGTCACCCCCAACTGCCCTCCCCTGTAGGCCTGATCACCCCCCAAATACCCTCCCCCAAATGCCCTCCCTGCTGGCCTGAGAGCCCCGAACCGCCTTCCCTTGCAGGCATGGTCCCTCCCAACTGCCATCCCCTGCTGGCCTTATCACCCACAACTGCCCTCCACTGCCGGCCATCTTGTTTCCACAGGGGCAAAGCCATCTTGTCTGTTGAAGTGATAGTCAATTTGTATATTACTCTTTCATTAGATAGGATTCCTACATATACATATATATGTATATATACACACGTATACACACACACACACACACACACACACACACACACATATATATATATATATATATATATATATATATATGACACAAAAACTCTGTGAAACCAAGAGCTAGTTCTTTGAGAAGATAAACAAAATTGACAAACCTTTAACCAGACTAATCAAGAAAAAAGACAGAGGACCCAAATAAATAAAAGCAGAAATGAAAGAGGGAAAGTAGTAAAAACTTAACACCAAAGAAATACAAAGGCCTGGTCACCCCTAAGTTCACTCCCTTACATAATACGTAAGAACATATAAAGAACAACTATATGCCAACAAGTTGGATAATCTGGACTAAAAGGATAAATTCCTAGAAACATACAATCTTCCAATACTGAATAAAAAAAAATCAGTAACCTGAATAGACCTATAATAACTAATAAAATTGAAGCAGAAATAAATTAACAAAAGTCCTGGGCCAGATGGATTCACAGGTGATTTTTTCCCAAACATTTAAAGAAGAACTAACATATATCCTCTTCCAAGAAATTCAAGAGGAAGGAAGACTCACAAGCTCTTTTTACAAGGCCAGCATTGTCATATTACAAAACTAGATAAAGGCACTACAAAGAAAGAAAATTATAGGACAATATCACTGATGAACATAGATTATAAAGCACTCAACAAAATATTAAAAAACCCAATGCAACAATATACTAAAAAGATCATATGCTATGAAAAAGTAGGATTTATTCTGGGGATGCAAGTTTGGTACAATATCTGCAAATGAATAAACAGGACAATCCACATAAAAATTTGAATGGTCAAAATTATATCATATCAATAGATGCAGTAAATGCATTTGAGAGAAAACAAGATGGCAGCATAGGTAATCACCTAAACTGCCTCGCACAACAATTTCAAAACTACAACTAAAAGATAGAACGGACATCATCCAGAATCACAGTTTGGTTGCCTGAGTGAAAATTCTACAAGTAGAAGGAAAAAGGGGCTCACAGAGACTCAGAGAAGCTGCAAAAAACTGAGGTACGGAAACACACTTATGGAGAGAGCGGGCGGCGGTGTGCCTGGCTGGCTTCCTCTGGCGGGAGGGAGACGGAAACTCCCAACTGCACAGAACCCCTTATCCTTTGGCACTGAACCCTAGGTCCAGGAGAGACTCTGGGGACCAGGACTCATACAGGTCCTAGAGCACAAGGGAACAGGAAAGGCAGAGGTATGGAGGCACCCACACGTGCACACAGAAAGGGCTGCAGTGAATACCGATTACTGAGAGGCACTTGAGACCAAGGGGCCGCATAGGGCGGGGCTGACTGGAAGCCAAGGCTGTCTCTGTTCAGCCCTGATACTCCACCCCACCCCAGCTGAACAGAGAGGCTTTTGCAGTTTTGCAAGTCTTGCATCATAAGGCTGATTTGAGCACAGTTCTCCCGGCATAGTGAAAATGCAGAAACAAAGGAACAGGCCACAGACAAAAGAAATGGAGGAAAACAAATGATTGGATATAGAGTTCAAAACCATGCTTATAACGTTTTTCAAGAATTTCCTAGAAAAGATGGATAAATTTAGCGAGACCCAAGAAAAGATGAAAAATGACCAACTAGAAATTAAAAATACACTGACTGAAATAAAAAATATTATACAGAGACCAAACAGCAGACTAGAGGAAGGTAAGAATCAAGTAAAAAAATTGAAATATAAAGAAGCAGAAAACACTCAACTGGAAAAGCAAAAAGAAAAAAGAATCCAAAAATGTAAAGATAGTATAAGGAGCCTCTGGGACAACTTCAAGCATACCAACATCAAAATTGTGGGAGTGCCAGAAGAAGAGAGAGAGCAAGATACTGAAAACCTATTTAAAGAAATAATGATTGCAAACTTCCCACATCTGGTGAAAGAAATAGACTTACAAGTCTAGGAAGTACATAGAACCCCAAATAATAGGAATCCAAAGAAGACCACACCAAGACACATCATAATTAAAATACCAAGAGCAAAAGACAAAGAGAGATTATTAAAAGCAGCAAGAGAAAAACAGTTAATTACCTATAAGGAAGCACCCATACGATTGTCAGCTGATTTCTCAACAGAAACTATGCAGGCCAGAAGGGAGTGGCAAGAAATACTCAACGTGATGAATAGCAAGAACCTACAACCAAGAATACTCTATCCAGCAAAGCTATCATTCAGAATTGAAGGGCAGATAAAGAGCTTCACAGATAAGAAAAAGTCTGACTGCTGGTTTAGGCATGTTCCCACCACCGGAATCAGGCCTATTTGGGCAGTCGGATATGCCTCAAGGGATCCCAGATTAGAGAAGATGCAGGCTGGGCTGAGGGACAGCCACCCCCTCCCGCTGTGCATGAATTTTGTGCACTGGGCCGCTAGTGAATAAATAAAAGGCATCCCAGTTGGAAAGGAAAAAGTATAACTGTCATTATTTGCAGATGACATGACACTATATAGAGAGAACTCTGAAAATCCCACCAAAAAATTACTAGAACTGATAAATTCAGTTAAGTAACAGGACACAAAATAAATATCCAGAAATCAGTTGCATTTTTATACACCTATAATAGTCTACTAAGGAGGGAAACTAAGAAAACAACCTCATTACTATTGAATGAAAAAAAAACAAAACACTAGAAATAAAATTAACCAAGGATATAAAAGACCTGTATTCAGAAAATTAAAAGAAACTGAAGAAGATACAATAAGTGGATGCATATGCCATGTTCATAGATATAAAAAGTTAACATCATTAAAATTTTCATACTACCTGAAGCAATCTATAGATTTAACACAATTCCTATCAAGATATCAATGACGTATTACACAGAACAGGAAGAAATATTTTAAAAATTTATATGAAACTACAAGAGATCCTGAATAGCAACAGCCATCTTGAGAAAGGAGAACAAAATTGGAAAAACCATGCTACCTGATATCAAACTATACTCCAAGGCCATAGAATTCAAAACAGCATGGTGCTGGCATAAAAACAGACATATATAGTTCACTGGAACAGAAGAGAGAGCCCAGAAATAAACCCATGCTTTTATGGTTAATTACTATTTGACAAAAGAGACAAAAACACACAATGCCATAAAGAGGGTCTATTCAATAAATGGTGTTTGGAAAACTTGATAGATATATATACAAAAAGTAAAACTAGACCATTTTCTTACACCATACACAAGAATAAACTAAAACTGTATTGAAAACTTAAACTCAAAACTATGTATCTCCCAGAAGAAAACATAGGCAATAAAATCTTAGACATTTATGATAGCCATATTTTTTTTTCTGATATATCTCCTTGAACAAGAAAAACAAAAGAAAAAATAAGCATATGGAACTACATCACACAATAAAAGTTTTTGCACAGCAAAGGAAAACATCAACAAAATAAAAACACATCCCACTGAATCGGAGAATATATTAATCAATGATACTTCTAATAAGGGTTTAATATCCAAAATTTATAAAGATCTTATAAAACTCAACAGTAGCCTAGCTGGCATGGCTCATTGGTTAAACGTTGACCCATGAACCAGGAGAGTGTGGTTCAACTCTAAGTCAGGGCATATTGCCTGGGTTAGGGGCTCCCATTGTGGGGCATACAGGAGGCAGTCGATCAATTATTCCCTCTCATCATTTATGTTTCTGTCTCTCTCTTTCTCTCTCAAAATCAATTTTAAAAATATATAAAAACAAGCAAACTAACTAAAAGCTCAACACCAAAATAAGCACCAATCCAATTATCCAATAGATAAAGAACTCATACAACTTACCAAAAGGAAGACAGTTCAATAAAAAAATGGGCAAAGGATCTAAATAGACACTTCTCCAAAGTAAGCATACAGATGGCTAAGAGACATATGAAAAAATGTTCAAAGTCACTGATCATTAGATGGAAATTAAAACGACAATGAGATGTGAACCTCACACCTGTCAGAATGTCTACCAACAACAAATGACAAGTGCTGGTGAGGATGTGGAGAAAAGGGAGCTCTTATGAACTGTTGGTGGGAATGCAGATTGGTGTAACTACTATGGAGAGCAGTATGGAGTTGCCTCAGATTAAAAATTGAACTGCCTTATGACCTAATGATACCTCTCTTGGCACCTCTATGTCCACTACAGCATTATTCTAAACAGCCAAGATTTGTAAGCAATCCAAGTACTTATCAATAGATGAGGGGATCAAAAAACCATAGTATGCCCAGCTGGTATGGTTTGAGCATCCACACATGAACCAGAAGATCAAGATTAGATTCCTGGTCAGCGCATATGTCCAGATTGCAGGCTCAATCCCCAGTGGGGGGCATGCAGAAGGCAGTCAATGATTCTCTAAAATTATATCCTATCTAATAAAAAACAAACATGCAAATTGATGTATCTCTGCTATGCCCACCAGCCACACCCACTAGCCAATCAGGAGTGAGTATGCAAATTAACCCAACCAAGATGGTGGTTAATTTGCATATCTAGGTGCAGAGCAAAGACTGAAGACGGCGTAGAAGGAAGCCAAGCATTACAGAAGGGAGCAAAGCCACGGAGAAGCAAGCAAGCAGGGTGGGGAAGGGAGGAAAGCAAGCGGGGCAGGGGAGAAGGGAGGGAAGCAGGCGAGATGAGGGAGAAGGGAGGGTAGCAGGCGAGGCAGAGGAAAAGAGAGGGAAGCAGGAGGGGCAGTGGAGGCCACAGCAGGAAGCCCTATTGCAGGAACCTTCCTGCAATGGGCCTCTAGTGTGTGTGTGCGCGTGAGAGTGTATTTCAAGCTGTGGCACATTTACACAATGGAATACTATTCAGCTGTATAAAGGGAGGAGGGGAGGGAGAGGGAGAGAGGGAGGGAGGAAGGGAAAGAAGGAGGGAGGGAGGGAGGGAAGGAAGGACGGAGAGAGAGTGGGGGGAGAGGGAGAGAGAGAAAATACACCTTTGTGATAGTTGGAGGGACCTGGAAAGCATTATGCTAAGTGAAATAAGCCAGTCAGAGAAAGACAAGTACCAAATTATTTAACTCATACATGGAATCTAATGAAGAAAATAAACTAACAAAATAGAAATAGACTTATAGATACAGAGAGTAGACTGATGGATTTCAGAGGGTAGTTGGGTTGAGGGACTGAGTGACAAAAGGTGAAGGGAGTCAGAAAAAAAAAACTAATAGGCTCAGACAACAATATGGTGATTATCAGAAGAAAGGGGGATAGTTAAAGAAGGGAAAGGGGGGAATAAATGGTGATAGAAGAGGGCTTTATCTGGGATGGTAAACACAAAATATAATATACAGATGATGTATTATAGAATGATTTACCTGAAAACTTATACAATTTTATTAACCAATATTATCCCAATAAATTCAATTAAATATATTTCTTTTAATTGAAGGAGAGAAGTAATGTCAGCAAGATGGCAGAAATAGACAATAGACTTAACAATAACAAACAGATCAAATACCTCTGTGAGAAATTTAAAAAGCAGTTAAAAGGTTCCTGCACTCCAGGCAAGGATGAAACCAACAACATAAAAGCACGGTAAGAAAATTTATGACATTGTCCACTCCCTTACAGGAGAGGCCCTTTCAACCCTGCCATGGCACATTTGAGACTGTCTTCTAACCTAGGATGACAAGGTACAGAAGTTTATAGGGGCTGACCAAAAGAATGGTATCTGACTTGTTATATCTAAGTATTGACAAGAATGGGATGCAAGGTTAGGGATCCCTGAAAGCAAAAATAGCTGATCAACCATACACTAAAATTTATAGTACCTTAGACACACTAGATACTAAACAAGAGAGGCTGTAATATCATAACGTGTCAGGAGCCAGGAGATACAGCAAGGGTCATGGAATTCTCCCCAAGGCCAGAACTGCATACTTGAAATCTCCCCCAACCAGGAAAGCATAACTGCCACATCTGCAATGAGCAGCTAGCACCTGGTTAACTAGCTTAGCCAATCCGCTTAGACCACATACCTCCTCGACCCCTTCTTCCTTCCCCTTCCCCTCTCTGAGCGTATATAAGAAGAGCCACCAAGAATAAAAATT
>PVJN01057601.1:0-12405 GCA_004026805.1 Lasiurus borealis
GACACACTTGCCCCACCCCCCGTGGAGAAGGCGCCCTGGGTGCCGTGCCACGGCAGCCTGGCCCGGGCAGGGTGGGGGTGGGAGGCCGCTCTGGGCTTGGTCCCGGAAATGGTCCGCCGGCCCTGCTGGCGCTGAGAGGCATCCGTCCGCAGCACAGACAGGTTCCGGGACCCGGCACTCACTCACCGGAAGTGCCACCAGTGGGAGGGTCGCCGACAGGCCCCCCCAGATCGCTGCCTCTACAGCCTGCCTGCACCCCAGGGACCTGCGGCAGCCCCGCTACTGTCCGTGGATGGGGGTGCGTTTCAGGGCCTGTGCAAGCTGCCTCGCTGAGCCACGCGGCCACGGCCACTGAAGGCCTGCATGGTCCACGCCCCACACCGGGGCTCCTGGGCTTTTGGGGGGTTTCGAGTGGGAACTCCTTTTCCGTGTCCTCAGCTTCCATGCCTCTGGGGGATACGGCAGTATTTTTCACAATGATTAATAATTTTGCTGTCAGATTAGTAATGCCTTAGGCCTGGCCGGGTTTGGCTCAGTGGATAGAGCATTGGCCTGCAGACCAAGGGGTCCCGGGTTCGATTCTGGTCAAGGGCATGTACCTCCATAGTAGGCTCCTCCCCAGCCAGGGCCCCAGTCTGGGCATGTGCAGGAGGCAACCATTCAATGTGTTCCTCTCACATCGATGTTTCTCTCCATCCCTCTCTCTCTTCCACTCTCCTTAAATAAAAAGACAACGGGAAGACATCCTCAGGCTAGGAGTAACAACAACAAAAGAAAAAAAAAAAGAAAAGCTAGCAAGGCCTTCGATTTGGCATTCGTTGAATGAGTGACAAGAGAAATCGTGGTCCAGGGAGCCCAGGCCAAGGTAGAGGGTGGGTCTCGCCGTTCTCGGAGGCCCGTGTGCCAGGGCCCAGGGGGCAGTGATGAGGATGGTGCTGTGCCCACACGTCCTTAGACGGTGGTGGCTCCACAGCCCTGCAGACCATGCACAGGCCTCCGATCAGCCCACTCGGCCAGGTTTCCGTGTGCACCTCGAGCCCCCACCTGGAGGGACAGGGTCTTTAGCGACTACAGGCCAGGAGCCTGGCACACACCAGGCACCTGATAACACACAAGGACAAGCCCACCTCCCAGCAACGAAAAGACTGGAAATCTGGGGAGCAGGACAGGGAAACGTCACGAGGTTGTGTCTCCTTCCTAACGGGGACGCTCCGGCTGTGCTGGGCCGCAGGTCAGAGTGCCGAGGACGGTTCCCCTCCACAGGGGACCAGCCATCAGGCCTCCTGGCCTGTGACTTCCTAATCGTGGCCCCTCAGCTGTTCGCTGGGCTGGGCACAGCCTTTAAATAGCCTCCCCGGTCCGTTGGGGTCAGGCCCTCGGGGGGCACAGGCGGGCTGTGGGCAGCTGCAGGGGTGTGGCTCCTCCCACGTCCAGGCCAAGCCCTTTGCCAGCGTTAGGATCTGGCACCGCTTCCTGCGGTCTGTTCTCTCCCTTCTGAGGCGGCGGCGGGGTGTGCAGAGAAAGTTCAGGTGTTTCTGACGTCCAACACGCGGCGACATTTATACCACCGGGACATGCAAACGCGTCTGAATGGCAGCCACAGGTCACTTCGCTCTGCGCCGCCGCGTTCTGCGTCTGGACGCTTGTCCTTCCCTGCTGGTCTCCAGGTCCGGCCGGGCCCAACTCACTCGCCACCTCCGATCCCCCCTCAGGGCGTGATTCAGCTGACACGTGTGTCATCCATCACTTCCGGGAGGCCCTGCGGGAGGGGGACAGGGCAGCTCAGTGTTGCCTCCTACTGGGCACGTGGGGAGCCTGAGCCTCTGACTCCCTGGGAGAGACAGAGTGGAGCTGCAAGTACTTAGAGGGGGCAGCTCCAGCAGGGTTTTGAAGGTTGAGCAGGAGTTTGCAGTCAGGCTGAAGGGGCAGGCTGTGCTGGGGGAGTCAGGGCCTGGGAGCGGGGTGATGCAGAGGAGTTCTGGTGGCTAGACTGGCGGGAACACAGGGTGAGAATGCTGGGGGCCGCGGCGGTCAAAGAGGGAGAGCCGGGGCTCCTTCCTGCTGCTGCCCCTCCATGGGCTCCACTCCTGTCGTTGAAAGTCGTCTGAGCTTCTTCCTCTTCTCTTCTCCCCTCCCCCCCCAGGGGCGGGGGGGGGGCTCCATAAGAGGGTCTCCGGCTGAGTTCAAGCCCCAGCTTCCCCCCTCGCTGGTTCTATGACTTGGGGCTCATTCCTGAATTGACCCACAGCAGCCTCTGCTTGTGAAGGAAGGGACTGTCTGTACCTCCCCCTCGGGGCTGCTGTGAAGAGTGAATGTGCACGGACAGAGGGCGCCTTGTGCAGGGCCGGGGATGGGCAGAGAGACGGTGCCCGGGTGACTCCAGTGTCTGTGAGCAAACCCTTCCCGCGGCCAGGCTGTGAGCAGAACGGTGCCCACTGATGGGAGGTCCAGGCTTCCCTTCCACCAAGAATCCTGGGTTCTGGCCGCTGCGGGGAACATGAACACGAGATGGAAAAGCAGCAGCCGCCGCCCACTCCCAGTCGTTAGGACCCACGGGTGGGGCCGGCCTTGCAGAACTGCCCCCGAGAGCAGCGGTCACATCCATGTCTGCGTGTTCCCAAACGGTGAAGGCACTCCGGGGAGACTCAGCCCCCTGAGACACCGAGCGGTTCTGGGAGGGCGCCTGGGGCGGGAGCAGAGAGGAGGGAAAGAGCTGGACGGCTCCCCCATGGGTGCTGGGCCCGGGACAGGAGAGTCCAGCAGACTCCTCCCGGGAGGGGGCCTGCGAGGGACCAGCCACGGCGTCCCCCCCAGCAGGTGCCTGACCCCCAGAGGCCCAGAGGATGGTTTGTGGTGCCTCAGCCTCACGTCCAGGAAACTGCCAGGAGCTGTTTTTCCAGGAGGACGTGTGTGAACCGTTCAGATAGGAACTGAGTGTCGAACAATAGCTCACCGAATAGCCGTTCGTTTCCAGGACCCGGATCAGAGGCGTGACTAGTGAATCCAGAGGCCGAGGCTCAGCCCTCGAATCTGGGACGGACTCAGCCCCACCCCGTCCTCGTTAGGCAGCGAAGTCGCATACCTGTCAGCAGGCGCCCTCGTCCCGTAGACAAGGCTGTACATGTGAGACACGCTGACGCCAGGGCTGGCAGAAGGTAGACGCTGAAGCGTGCTCCCTTCCCTCATTTAAATCGTGTCTTGTTTCAGAGGTTTTTTCCAAAGAGAAAGGGCATCTGGCCTGGCCCGGTGGAGAAGGCAGGTGCCCGGAAGCAGAGACAGTGTCACCCTGAGGTGGCAGGTTTGGGTCCAGAGGTCCGAAGAGCGCCGTCCTCCGGAGCCGGGGCCTGGGTCTGAGGGTTCTCTCTCCTGTGTGTTTGCTGAGCAGGAGCTGCGAGAAGACAATTTCACTCTGATCGACACCAAGTCCATCCTGGAGGAGCAGCTGACCGCCGCGCGGGCCCGGGTCGATAAACTGTACGAGCTGGAGAAGGAGAACCTGCAGCTGAAATCAAAGCTGCACGACCTGGAATTGGTACGACGATCGTTGTCATCACGGGCACCACAGACGGGGCAGGGTCAGGGCCACGGTGTCATCACGGGCACCACAGACGGGGCAGGGTCAGGGCCACGGTGTCATCACGGGTACCACAGACAGGGGCAGTGTCAGGGCCACGGTGTCATCACGGGTACCACAGACAGGGGCAGTGTCAGGGCCACGGTGTCATCACGGGTACCACAGACGGCGCAGTGTGCCTGGAGGCCCTTCATCCTGGGGGAATGAGGGTGGGGTGCGGCCTGTCCAGAGGGTGGCAGGGGGCATCCTGACGCCGCCCTCTTCCTGCACTAGGACCGGGACACGGACAAGAAGCGCATCGAGGAGCTGCTGGAGGAGAACATGGTCCTGGAGATTGCACAGAAGCAGAGCATGAACGAGTCCGCCCACCTGGGCTGGGAGCTGGAGCAGCTGTCCAAGAGCGCGGACCTGTCCGACGGTAAGCAGCGCCCGGGGCCGGCAGCCCGGCTGGCGGGGGCCTCTCCCTCCTCCCGGAGCCGAGCCCTGGCTCTGCACCTCCAGCCTCACCCCGAGTGAGCAGGGTTTAGTGAAGGGCCATTTGGAGCGGTCTCACTGCAATCCTCCCCAAGGGGAACGTGACGGGTCTGGCGGCCTTGAAGTCAGGACATGAACTACAAAGTGAGTGCCGCCAGCGTTCTCAGCTCCCAGGCGGACCGTCCCTGGAGCTTCCAGGCGACCGCACGCTGACACCCAGAGGACGTCTGAGATCTGTCCGTGGGGATCGAAAGCTCTGGGTGGCAGAGCCTTCCCCCGTGGTCACTAACCTCCGGTGTAACCTAACCCTGGGCACGATGTCCTACGTGCGTCCCATAACCGGGCAGAGGGGTGCGGTCTGTGCTCTGTCTCCCCGGGCAGGGGCTGCTCCGGGTCTCCTTCTCAGGGGGGCCAGGCCTCTTCCCTGCCCTCTGTGCTTCCCCCTCGCAGCCCCCAGAGGAGGTGTGGTGTTGGCAGGGGAAGGTGGGTGGGGCGGCAGGCAGTGCACCCGGCAAACCAGTAGCCAGTTCCTGTGCTCAGTGACATCACATGTGTACCCGAGGGTGCAGGTGAAGGTGCGCTTAGATGTCTGCAGAGCGCAGGAGGGCCTGGGGCTGGGTTTGTGGGTGCGGGAGGTGCTGCTTCTCCAATCCTGATCCACATGCCTGAGCATCACGGAGGGGCTGTTGGAAGCAGCTGGATATCCCTTCTCTTCGAGGGTTCCCATCAGGTCCAAACCTGAAATCAGTTCATTGATCTGTGAACCTGTGGTTTGGTGTCTCCGCACTCCTGGGACCAAGGGTGGGCCAAACAGGGATCCCTGCTCTGGGAGCTCAGGTTCTTGCGGTGGACACTGCCCCCTGGTGGAAGGCAGGAGTGGTGCCGGCTGGCAGGGACCTCTCAGACCTAACGTTTCTGTGAGGCCAGGGAGGCAGGTGGGTTGGCAAGCCTCCCCGACTCGCACTCCGTGTGGTTTGTGAGCCTTTCAGGTCAGCGCCGTGACTTCTCGGTGTTCCCGCTTCTGCTGCTCAGCTGGCAGCTCGTGAACCAAGCGTGGATGTACTTTGCGTGGATGGCGTGGTGGCTTCTTGAGTCAGAAAGGCGTGGCTTCGAGTGCTGGCTCCCCCACCTGTTAGCCAGGCGACCTCTTTTGGACCTCAGTTTTCTTATCTGCAAAATGGGGTAATGGAGCCGCCTCGCAGGATTCCCATGCGCATGTCACGACAGGAGACAGTGAAGCCTTACGCTGCGCCTGGCCCCCGGGCACCACCGAGGGATGGCTGTCCTCGTCGCCCTTGTTGAAGTAAAAGATCCCCTTGCTCTGGTTGTTGGGGTGCTCGGGAGCTCAGCACCCAGTAGAGAACCATTGGCTGTTTTCCCAGTACACTGTGGTGTCACCTCAAGAGCCTCTGAGGCGCTGGCCTTAGGGAAGAGGGAAGGAGGCTGGTCATCAGCTCCCTGATGCACTTGGAGATCCTTCATGACTATACCCAGGAGTGCAGAGCCGAGGTGTGAGGCGCTGAGTGCGGCAGGAGGTGGGTAGGACAGTGGGGACGCATCGAATGCCACAGAACCATATGCTTACCAATGGTTAAGACGGTGAACTCTGCTATGTAATATTTTTAAAAAATATATTTTATTGATTTTTTTTACAGAGAGGGAAGGAGAGGGATAGAGAGTTAGAAATTGGAAACATCAATGAGAGAGAGAGACATCGATCAGCCGCCACCTGCACGCCCCCTACTGGGGATGTGCCCGCAACCAAGATACATGCCCTTGACGGGAATCCAACTTGGGACTTTTCAGTCCGAAGACCGACATTCTATCTGCTGAGCCAAACCAGTTTTGGCTGTTATGTAATATTTTAAAACTGTTACTTTTAAAGCGAATGCTGAAAAGGTGCCATCTGAATGAGCACAGGTTGTGACTCAGTGGATTTTCGGCTTTTAGTGTCGTTGGTCACCTTGTCAGGATGAGGCCCCTGGCGCGTTTCCCTGTGTGGACAGCAGGTGTGCTTCCCTGTGTGGACAGCAGGCGTGTTTGTCTGTGTGGACAGCAGGCGTGTTTCCCTGTGTGGAGAGCAGGCGTGTTTGTCTGTGTGGACAGCAGGCGTGTTTGTCTGTGTGGACAGCAGGCGTGTTTGTCTGTGTGGACAGCAGGGGTGTGTGTCTGTGGGGCGCGCTGAGCTGGATTGGGCCACGGAGGTCCCGTGCTCCCCCGCTGCGCTGCCTGCCGCGTGGGGCCTCCGTCTGTCTGGCTTCCTGGGTCTGCGCCACTCCCCTCGGTGGCGATGGGAACGTCCAGCTTCAGGTGCCGCGGGGACAGCCGGTCTCCCAGCCCCGAGGGGTGAACAGGAAGCGGGGTGCAGCCCTCGGAGCAGTGCGGTGGGAAAAGGCTCCCAGGGCTGAGGACGTGGGCCTAGGGGGACAGGGGAGGGAGCACCCGGACCCCTCACCCATTCATTTACCTAAAGCCACGCCCCTGCTTGTGTCAGGAAGGCGCCGAGATCTCCCATTCTGCTCGGGCCTCTGCCGCCTTTTCTGTTCTGCGTTCAAACTGTTTAAAACCAGGAGGAAACCTGCCTTCTTCCGTCTTTACCTGATGGTGATCTCGCTTAGACTTTGTCAAGCAATTTAGCTATACCGTCTCATTCCTTTAAATCTCTGTCCGAAGGCCCTCGCCAGGGGTGGTAAGGACTGGGCACACCTGCCCCAGAGCCTCTGCCGCCTGCGGTCGTACTGGTCCATGATCACGCCACCCACCCCCCGCTGAGCCACCCAGACCCCCACCCCTCTGAGCGCTGGCAAGGAAAACGCCGTCCTTTGCCGCCTCTGTGAGTCCCTGAAATCCCTGACGTGACGGTCAGGTGAGAACCTGGTAAAAGTGGCTCCAGCAGTTCTGCCGTCGGGAGGTTTGGCATTGGCCTCTCCACCGTCACCTTCTTTCCTCTGAGGCTCCGGGCTGCTTCCCTCCAGCCCCAGCTGAGGCAACAGAGGGGCCACCACCGCCTGAGGAGCCTCAGGTGCCGACAGCGACAGCACCCTGTGAACAGCAGGGGCATCCAGCCGGCCACCCCGGGACCCCGGGACCCCGGGACCCCGGGCTCAGGGTGCCGGTCCTGACCCGCCTGTGCTCTCCAGCCTCCAGGAAGTCGTTCGTGTTTGAGCTGAACGAGTGCGCCTCCAGCCGCATCCTGAAGCTGGAGAAGGAGAACCAGAGCCTGCAGAGCACCATCCAGGGGCTGCGGGACGCCTCGCTGGCCCTGGAGCAGAGCGGCCTCAAGTGCGGGGAGCTGGAGCGGGAGAACCAGCAGCTCAGCGCGAAGGTAGCTGCGCGGGAGATGCGGGCAGGCGGGTGGCCGGTGGAGACCCGGGGTCGGGGAGGATGTGCAGCTGGAGGAATGCGGATGCGAAATGCTGGCATCCGCGGTTCTGGTAGCGGGACACGCATCCTCACGGAGCAGGCTCCCTGCCACGTCCCCTGTGGTGCTCAGTGCGACCGGACACGAGGGACGTCTGTGTGTCTCGCTGCCTTCACCTGTGCCACGGGCGTGACTCCTCCGCCCCCTGCTTCCCCCGCACCAGTTCCTGTAGGAAACCAGGGCCGCCCTGCCAGAGCCCCCGGGAGGCCTGTGTTGGCTCCCAGTCCCGGCAGAAGGGAGGGCGCGGTCCCCACTGTCCTGAGTCCGGTACCAGCAGTCCTGGCGGGGTGGCCCTCCGGCTCCCGCTCCTGGTCCTGCTTGGCCCGCTCGGGCCTGGCCGCCTCTGTCCTGACCAGCGGGGCTGGTTTTGCTTTCCCCCCCGAGCTGGCGCGTCATGGCTCCTCCCTAACGTGGGTGGACGGTGCGCCTCGTCGTCAGCTGAGCCCCACCGGGGACGTGGCCCGACCCTGGCCTTCCTGGGCACGTCCAGACGGCGTGGTCACTCGGAGGCCTCTGCAAAGGAAGGGACAGGGTCAGCCACCCCGGTGCCTGCCCCGCTCTCCCACCACCCGAGTGTCGCCCAGGCTGGAGGCTGACTTACTTGGGTCGGAAACGCCTGGGAAACCAGAGTTCCCCTCCCTGAGACTCGCCCCCTCCTGCGGGCCTCAGAGAAGGTGCCTGCCCGTGCCTCCTCGCATTGCTACCCTAAGTCCCTGCCTTCCGCCGGGAACCCTGACCTGGAGAGGAAGCGGGGCCGTCTTGGGAGGCCTCTCCAGGGAACACAAGCCCGGCACGGGGGCTGCTGGCAGGTCGCTGGCACCGTGTGCTCCGGGGACCTAGAGCCTCAGCACGTGAGCCCTCGGCCCACGCCTGGTACCCGCCGGGGAGGATGGGAACCCCTTGGGGCCAGCCCCCGTCTCAGCCCAGCGAGCTCTCCCTAGGGGAATGGCGGTCCTTCTGGGATGCACAGGAAGAAGGAAGGGCCCCGGTTCCAGGACAGACAGAACCAGACACAGAAAGATGGGGGTGGGACCTGGGCACTCAGTCTTCCTACAAAAGCGGCAGCACTCAGAGAGGCAAAGGTTGGAGTCCCGTTCCTTCCTCTGAGGGGAGGGGGGCAGGGGTGAGGCATTAAGAGCAAGGTGAGGGGGAGCTGAGGACACACACCCCAGGCCCCGACTGAGTGAGGGCAGGGCGGGGTCGGCCCATGGCTGTGCGTGGAGCCCCGCCTGCCGCACCTCCCTGTGGGGCTTCGGGCAGGCCGCTCGAGGACTCTGAGCCCCGTGCCCTTCTGGAGTGAGGGTGAGAGAGCCGGCAGGGCCTCCCTCCTCAGGGCCGGCTCCGGCGCTGCCATTGGAGCCGAGGCCTGGCTCCCTGCTGAGCCCAGCCCTGTGCTCGGAAGTGGGGCAGCCACAAGGAAGGAGGAGAAAGAGGTTCTCACTTTTGACGAAGACTCAGACACGCGGCCCGTTCCAGTGCCATTGGCTTTTGGCCCCGCCCTCAGGTCCCCATGTTGGGGGGCAGGGGGCTTGGTGTGCTGACAGAGTGACACGAGGGCATGAATATGAGCCCCCCTGGACCTGAGCCGCCCCCTCCTGGAGGAGAAGCTGGCCTGGTCCTGCCCAGAGCTCTGCGTTAAAGGCAGAGGGCCCTCACCCAGGAGAAACAGGCAGAGCTGGCGTTAGAGCAGCGGTCCTTCCCCGTGTCAGGCTGCCCCCCAGACGGGCCAGTCGAGCAGGCTCTGGGTCCCGGCTACTCACTGGGTCACTAGGCATCAGAGGGTCCTCCCCCCAGAGGGCCCAGTGGGGGACCCGGGGTCCAGGGTGTACAGAAGCTCTGAGAACCACCTGGCCTTGATCTTAGAGATCCACTGTGTTCATTTTAGGGCAGTCCCCTCACACCGGCAGTATCAGGTCACGATTCAAAATGCAGATTCCTGGGCACCAGCTTTGACTGTCAGAAGCTCAGGGGAATTGTGGCGGAGGGGGGTGGGGGGGAGCCTGGCGTTCTCATAGGGGGTCAGCAGTGGTTGTCACACTTGCCACCTGCCAGGCGTGTGCCGAGCACTTCACCCTGCCGGGAGCCGGTGACCGTGCCTGCCGCTCGCTGGCCCTGTCGGTCAGGGAAGCCGCTCGTGGTCACGTGGTTAAGCAGGAGCAGCCCTTTCCCCGCTCCTGAGTTCGGCGTCCGTGGGAAGGCACAGCAGCAGGGCCTGGCCTGGGAGCCCCGCCTCAGGTCCCGCCCCAGGCACTGAGTCCATCGCGAGGCCTGGCGCCTGACCCTCAGGATAGCGGTGGACAAGGCCTAAGGCAGGAGCAGTGAAGGTGAACAGGGTGAGCTGGGGGGGAAGCGGGCCGATGGGTGCCCGTGACCTCTTTCTCTGCCATGAGCTGGAAGGGCACCCTGTGGCTGAGACGATGCAGGGTGTGGGGAGCTCCCTGCAGAGCGAGGCCTGACCTGGGCAGCGGCTTCCCTCTTCCCGCTCTGCCAGCCTTGGCGGTGGCTGTGGTACCTCCCCAAGAGGTGGGCAGGAGGGTTTTTCCTTGAGAAAGGCCTGTGAAAGTGCTCTGTGGGGTTCGGGTCTGCTTTGAAACCTAGTTCGCTTCTTAAAAAACTGACTTTTGCGCGGGCTGGGTCTTGGGCTCTGCAGATTGAAAAGTTGCAGATCCAGCTGCAGAAGGAAAAGCAGAGCAACCAGGATTTGGAGACGCTCGGTGAGGAGCTGATCAAAGAGAATGAGCAGCTGTACAGTGACATGGAGACCCTGAAGGCGGACAAAGCCAGGCAGGTAGGCCCTCCAGAGCGCAGGCCTCCCCTGGTGCCCCTGCCTGCAAGGGGAGCGTCCTGGACCACAGCGTGTCCTGGTCATCGATGAGTGATTCCTGGTGCCCAGTTTCCTCGCTCACCTGCAGTGCAGAGCTGCAATCCTCAGCTGCAGCGGGGAGATGGGGACAGGTATTGCCTCCCAGGGGCACTGGCCATCTTGTTTTTGATGGACGGGACTTGGGGGAGGTGTTTTTGATTGACAGGACTTGGGGAAAGTGTTTTTGATTGACGGGACTTGGGGGAGGTGTTTTTGATTGACAGGACTTGGGGGGAGAGAGGGGAGGTGCTCCTGGCTGTGGTGCAGTGAGGCCAGGCATGCTGCTCAGTGTCTGCAGCCCCTGGGACAGCCCCTGGGACAAAGAATGGTCCCGCTCCGAATGTCCGGGGTCGCCCTGAGAACCCTAGCAAACCTCCAAGGCGGATCTGCCTGGCACTACAGCAAGTGCCAGCGAAGACAGCCCAGCCCTGGGCAGCGGTTCAGTGACGCCACCCAGGGGCCAGGCTTCCCTCTTCCCGCTCTGCCAGCCGTGGCAGTGGCTGTTGTACCTCCCCAAGAGGTGGGCAGGAAGAAGGTGGAGGGTGAAGGGACAGAGGGAAGGCCTCCCTAGACCTTCTATCAACACGTCATTGGCCAGACCCAACACGTGACTACCCCTAGCTGCAAGAGAGTCTGGGTAGCAGGTACTTGAGTTTGTCAGCTTCTCTAGTAGATCAAACACTGGGGGTTGGGGCAGTGCTGTGCAGAGTGAAGAAACAGACGAGGGCCCGCTCTCGTGTCCAGTCTGGAAGGCAGAATGATAGGTGACAAGCCAGGTGACTTCAGACGTGTGCTGTTGAGGGAACATATATGGGTCCAGGCAGAGTCTTGCTACGTGCAGGACGTTTGGAATCGTGCAGGGCTTTCTCCGGGGAGCTGTCAATCACACTGAGCTCCGGAGGATGGGAGGGAGCCAGTGATGGTGAAGGCTGGGGCTGGAGGCAGAGGGAAGATGCCGTGTAATGTCTTCAGGGGAGAGTGGCGTGAGGAGCAGCCACGGGGGTGGGCGGCCGGCGCACCGGGCTACTGAGGACCCGGATAAAAAGCGCTAAGGGAAGTCCCTTGCATCCTTTTAAGGAAAGGGAGCTGTGGTTTATGTCTTCTGACTCATCCCGGCTGCTGAGAATGTGTTTTGATTTCACCTGTCTCAGTGGGGACCTCCGTGCCCTTCACCTCGTGTCCATCTCAGTCTCCAGGACACGTTCGCACCTCCTTTAGGTCCATGGTGGGTGTCTGTCCGGGCCTGCTCTTCAGTCCCCCAGTTTGGCCCAAATCACCGGAAAGCGTTCGTGCGGCCACCTGTCTCATTTCCATTGTGTTTTCCTGCAGATCAAGGATCTTGAGCAAGAAAAGGATCACCTCAACCAAACGGTGCAGGCGCTTCGAGAGAGGTCAGAGGTCAGCAGCGAGGCCCGCGCGAAGGACATCGAGACGGAGAACACAGCCCTGCACCAGGCGGTGACGGAGACCGGCGGCAGGCTCGGCGGGCTGGAGTCCGAGCGGCAGCAGCTGCTCCGGGACCTGGAGCAGGCGAAGGCGAAGGCGGCGCGGGCCGAGGGGCTGGAGCAGGAGATGCGCCGGCTGGAGCAGGAGAACGAGAAGCTGGCCAGGGAGGTCAGCTCCCTGGCGACGGCCACCGAGAAGGTGGGCAGCCTGGAGCGCGAGAGCCAGGGCCTGTCGCTGGAGAACCGGAGGCTGCAGAAGTCCCTGGACACCCTGCAGAACGTGTCGGTGCAGCTCGCGGGCCTGGAGCGGGACAACAAGCAGCTGGACGCCGAGAACCTGGAGCTGCGCCGGATGGTGGAGGCCATGCGCTTCACGGGCGCCAAGCTGGCCCAGATGGAGCGGGAGAACCAGGAGCTGGCGCGGGAGAAGGAGGAGCTGCGGAGAAGCGTGGAGCTGCTGAGCTCCCTGGGCAAGAAGTCCGAGCGCCTGGAGCTGAGCTTCCACAGCGTGAGCGCCGAGAACCTGCGGCTGCAGCAGGCGCTGGAGCGGGAGCGCGGCGAGCTGGAGGCGCGGAACCAGGCCCTGCGGCGCGACCTCGAGGCCCAGCGGCTGGCCAGCGGGCAGCTG
>PVJN01057602.1:0-12404 GCA_004026805.1 Lasiurus borealis
GCCTCCTGCACGCCCTCTACTGGGGATGTGGCCGCCACCAAGATCCATGCCCTTGACCGGAATCAAACCTGGGATCCTTCAGTCCACAGGCCGACGCTCTATCCACTGAGCCAAACCGGTCAGGGCTCAACTGCCCATTCTTAACCATATCATTGTTAAAGGGAAAATAGTTATTGTGTTTGCCCGAGAAGATTCATCATCTGACACCTGCAACTTAGGTCACTGGGTGGGGGAGGAGGGGAGGCGGTGGAATGGAATGCGAGGGTGGCATTCTCGGGGTCATGTGAGAATGTCTGAGGAAAACCAGATTTCTCTGCTAAGGGGTATGTGGGAAATGGATACAAAACAAACAAAACAAAAACAAAAAAAACACAATAGCGTTGAGTACCCCTAAGAATTAATGATGCACTCAGACTAAGCCAGCCAAGAGTACAGGTCTCTAATGGGTCCACCTTTCTGCCTGTCTATCTGGTGGAATGTATGTTGTTAGCAGGATATAGGAGGAGTCATATAAAGACGATATTAAATTCTTTCCCTCTTCCTATTTTTCTCTAAATTCCATCCTATAGCCCGGCCAGCATGGCTTAGCAGTTGAGCATCGACCCATAAACCAGGAGGTCAAGGTTTGATTCCTGGTCAGGGCACATACCAGAATTTTAGGCTCGATCCCCAGTTGGGGGAAAAGGGGTAGAAGGGGAGGGATGCAGGAGGCAGCCCATCAAGGATTCTCTATCATCATTGATGTTTCTATCTATCTTTCCCTCTCCCCTCACCTCTGAAATCAATAGAAACATTAAAGATAATAATAAATGAGATCCTATATTTCCCTCCATTATTTTCCCATTATGCAATACTACATTTTAAGCATTGATCTTCCTTTCAAGTTCGTTTGATTTTAAAATCTACCTGGTGTGCAAAGAAAGAAGATATTAAATAATATGCTTCCAATGAGTTGGCAATAATTTATTTCATGATTCAGTCTTCCTCGTCCCTGAGTGTCTTTGCAAGTTCAACAACCATTTTAGACTTGCCCCATATTAGCGCGTACCTGGATGGCATTTAGAAAACAAAAGCTTCAGGAAGCTGTGAATTTGTTTACGAAGACATCCGAGATGATTTTATTTGCGCTGGTTCTTATGTTTGCCCGTGGGATAGAGTTTTACTTTTCCCTGAGAATCTGTGTACACAGCCCTGGGACGGTGTGGTTATGATTGGAAACCGGCCGATACCTTAGTTAATTTTTTCACAAGGCACTAACGTTAGCATCCAAACTGTGCTGCGGCAGCTCTACGGAGAGAGCATCCATTTCATTTCCATATTATTTCCGCCGAGGAAGTACAGTTATCTTCCCTGTTGCCAGAAGAGTGGAAAAGCCCATTACCAGTGAAATTATGTTTATTACTGCAAAGCGCTTGATGGCCAGAGCTGCTCTTTTAAAATTATTCGAAGATTAATTACAGCATTATTTTAGTGGATCATGTAGATTATCCTTGCTTTCCCGGGAAATTTTATATTTAACCGTATCTCTACGTAGTGCCCATTCAGCGTTTTACCATGTGCCTTATACAGTAAATGCAACCAAAATCGCTACGTTTTGCAGAATCAGTATTTAAGAGAAGGATACCCAGGGAACTGCATTTCTACACGCCAAGCAGAATCTGTGACTTACCAAGAGTAGAAGGTGTAGGGTGGGAGGTGAGCGAGTGGCCGTAAAAGCGTTCAGCTCCTCAGAACACGGAGAGGAGGAGACATGGAAACGCTCTGTGTCTTGAAGGCTCAGGGTGAGAGACTCGGGTTGGTGGTCTTCATGCAGTTCCTCTCTCTGACCTCTGAGTAGAGCAGAAAAGCATGATGGGAGCCAGCGTGGACTGAAGTTCACGAGAGCGTGACCTTCACGGAAGCTGCCCCACCAATGGGGCTGATTGACAGGTGCCGAACCTCCCTTCTCTAGCGCCGAGTCTATGCCGGTTGCTGTCTTGGACATCCATGGTCTCAGGCAGAATTGGAAGTTGAGATCGTGGAGTCATTATGTTTATTTTAAAATATGACACACACACACACACACACACAAAAAGCCCCCTCACAGGTGTGGCTCAGTGGATGGAGCATCGGCCTGAGGACCGCAAGGCCCCAGGTTCGATTCTGGTCAAAGGCATGTGACTTGGTTGCGGGCACATCCCCAGTGGGAGGTGTGCAGGAGGCAGCTGATCGAAGTTTCTCTCTCATCGGTATTTCTGACTCTATATCCCTCTCCCTTCCTCTCTGTAACAATTCAATAAAATATATTTTAAAAAAAAGATAAAAAGTAAAACACGACAAAAAAGCCCTTTTTTTAATTCATGGATTATCACCAGAGAACCCATCTTTATGAAACATTGACATAAGTGAAGGTTTCACTTCAATGTAACTAGACAGCAATTATCCTGCAAAATCTTCTCTATCTACAATAAGCATCCGTTCTCTGTTCTTACCTCGATTCCCATCTGTGCTGAATAAAACATATTATGACTTACCACTGGGGGGTAGGGGGATGAGACTCTTTAAACCTAGTTGCATGAATTGCATCAGCCTATTCTCATTTACCTAGAAACTCTGTTTTATTGGTTTATAACACACACACACACCGCACATATGCATGCAAATAGATTCCACTGGCCTTTAATATTTGTGCCTTTCAAATAAGTAGCCATTCTAGTGGTGACACAGCTTTTATGAAGCCACTGTCAATCATTGCGAAAAATGGCCTTTCATGTACAGATACTTTAGACCTTACACCCCCTCGCCTCCCGTTAGCTAAAATGAATTTACCTGTGGCCCCGCCCGCGTAGTTCAGTGGTTGAGTGTTGACCTAGGAACGAGGAGGTCATAGTTTGATTCCAGGTCAGGACACATGCCTGGTTGTGGGCTCCATCGCCAATGTGGGGCCTGCAGGAGGCAGCTGATCCATGGTTCTCTCCTCATTTGATGTTTGTCTCTCTCTCTCCCCCTTTCCCTTCCTCCCTGACATGAATAAAAATACAGTGGTACCTCGAGATACGAGTTTAATTCGTTCAATAGCCTTGAGGCGTGGGAAACTATGAGACCCTCGAGTCACAGTAAACTGGTGGGTCGTGTGCAGCCGGCCGATCTGTGCAATTACTCCTATCTCAAATGTTGCTCGTATTTCAAAGCAAAAATCGCTCGCTCAACGGCTTGTATCTCAAAAATCTCGTATGTTAGGGCACTCGTATCTCAAGGTACCACTGTATATTATTTTTATTAATATATATAATATATATTTTGTTAATATATATAGTTATTAATGTATATAGTTAACATAATAAAATATATCATTTTATTTTTTATAAAATGAGTTCCTCGTGTAATTCTCTGACCTTGAACTTCTTACAGGTTGACGACTTTCAGCCAGAAGTACAGTCTCAAGTACATTTATCATTCTCAGCGTTCTTATCATTCAAAAACGGTAGGTGTGACTGACGGAGAGATTTCCCAGGTTATTCTTTTTTTTTTTCCAGACACAAGTTCTCCTTCTTGACCCAGAGGCAAAAAATGTTATGCAAAGCGAGGCGGCTGAAAGGGGAGAGCATATCTTTCTGAATATCAAACCGCTCCCGCTGAAACGTCTCAGAAAGCCACTCGCTTCTTGGTTCCTGGGGGTGTCACTGGGGGGGCCGAGCCGTCACTGCGTTCACCTAAGAAAGGCCTTCCTGAATCTTGATGAGACTCTTTGGGCAGCTGTGACTCGAGTCTGCTGTTTTTATCTTCGGGAGAGTGATGTCTCACCACAGCAAGATAGCTGCTTCAAAATAAACTTCCGGGCGATATTGCTGGATTCAGTAATTGTGAATTCCATTTAACAACCAGATCCCCACCTCAGAGAGAGAGAGCCTCGGTGTTGAGGGCTATTTCCCACAGTCCTTTGAGCTCCTCACCGTCTACGTCCATTTGCGTTCACCTTTCCAATGGGAGCGAGCTCCTGGCATCCTAATGGAAAAACCCTCTTTTTAGGATGTGTGTAGACAGGGACACTCCTATGCCAGAGAAAGGAAAATACTTAGAAACCACTCAGCTGGATGTGCCAAAATCTCATCAATTCAGACCAACTAGAAGCAGCAGCTTAAGAACCTGAGATGTAGAGTTTTCTCTCTTCTTTTTTATTTTTATTTTTTTTAAATATTTTATTGATATTTTACAGAGAGGAAGGGAGAGGGATAGAGAGTTAGAAACATCGATGAGAGAGAGACATCGATCAGCCGCCTCCTGCACGCCCCCTACTGGGGATGTGCCCTCAACCCGGATACATGCCCTTGACTGGAATCGAACCTGGGACCTTTAAGTCCCCAGGCCAACGCTCTATCCACTGAGCCACACTGGTTTTGGCCCTCTCTTCTTTTTTAGAGAGCTCCGGTTCTTCAGTCCTCCCCAGGATCTCCAACGACCGAAGCTAATGAGCTAATACCGGAGGAAGCCTGCCCCTGCAACTCGGTGAGCGAACGGGGGCCATTTTTAATTATAATCGGTATGCAAATGCGGCTCCCAACTTAATTGAAAAGGGATGGCTTCCTCGCAGAGAACATTTCCTCCCTCACATCTTGTTTACATTATTAATGCACTTGCCAAATCCCTTTTTTAAAACAAACGATGCAAAGAGAAGCTCTGGTCGGGTGCTTGTTTGAATCAACATCAAGCCAACTTAAATGTACCCCTAATAACTTTGGGCACCGGTAACTCTCTAGCGCGGGAGCTGAGCCCGCCTTTAGATGCTCCTCCTGATTAAACCGGTCTGTGTGCTTGGCCTGATCACAATTGGTCTGCGTGTGAAATGTTTATGATAGGAACTACGGAAAACAACGGAACGAAAACTTCCTAAAAATTCTGCTGTGTCAACCGGGAGATTGAAAGGAAATGAACTCCCCTCCATCTTGTCCTCTAGGGCTGGGACTCCTGCCTAAACCCTCTCCCTTTTCTGGGAGGGGCCACAGGTGTGCCAGCAATGTCTTAACTTCCCCGACCCCCATCCGAATGGACCAATGAAGCTCCAGGAACACAGCGAGGGTCCTCATCAGGCTAAACCACAGAAAGACCCTAATTCAAGTGACCAATCTCTGTCACCCTCGTCACCTCCTTAAGCCTCCTAATCACCCTACCCCATAAAACTCACTGTTCCCACCCAGCTCGCTCTCTCGCCTCATTGCTGCGCCAGAAAGATGCTGAGAGCCAAACCCGGGTTCGAATAAAGACTCTTTGCTTTTGCATCGGAAAAGGCTCCTTAGTGGTGGATTATTGGGGACCCCGAACTCTGGGCATGAGAAGATGAAGGGTGGAGATATTTGTCTGAATGAGCCTTTGCTTGCGATGCAAGTGGATGCCCTCGGGAGATCGGAAACTTCACTAGTTCAAACAGTGCCTCGGAAATGTAATGCCATTATCATTGGCTTTAAAAATAATACAGAACCTTCATTTATTCATGCGCATTATTTTGGCTGCTGTCGCTGTATTTCCCGTTAGAAAATACAACCAGGTTTATCAACCCGCTCTTTATTAGAGCTTCACTTTTCACGCCGTGTTTTTGTATTAGCTGGCGTTTGTTTAACTTTCTTGTGTTAAGACAACGTACCCGTATGCTGCTTGAGGGTCCAAAGAAGAAACAGTCTCTGGTCCTCTGGTTGCGGAGTTCCTTCCTTTTCTCCTTTTAAAAACTCACTTGACTACCAGAAAATTAGCTGGAAAACGGCACCGCTCCAACCGAGTCCTTTATAGGAACACAAGGGCTCATTTACCATCGTCTTTTTATAGTTATCTTTCAAAGAATGTTCCAGCCACTCAGCCCTCGCCTCTCCTGCCAAGAACGAGAGCACGCGGGTGGTTTGACTGTTTAACATTCCACAGACAGAACCGGCTTCTGTTCCTGAAGGCTACCCTTTTGCTTCTCAGAAACTTCAAACCAGGTCCTTCAGGAGCCGTTTCACTTCTCTCTGCCCCGAATCCAAGCAAACAAACACCAAAATAAAAGCAACAGCGCCGCTTTCCAAAATAACCCTCTTCCCGTTTGCTTTTATTGTTATGATTTTATTAGGTTCATCTGTCAGCTCTTCTGGTTTCAGGATATCTTTCCTAAACATTCGCATGAAGTCTCATTATCTCTCTTATTATGTAACCAATGTTAGGTACACTTCAGATAATACGAACCTATAATAATAGAAGCGTAATACGCTAATTAGACTGAACAGCTGAACGACCTTCCCGACGACCTTCCGGATGAAGCTGGGTCTGCCAGGTTGCATGTATTTCGTGCCTCAGGCCTCTGGTAGTTTTATAACATTAAATTAAGGGACAGATCTTAATGAATTATATCTATTTAAATTACGTCACCTCTTCACATTTTTTTTGAGAATGGGATTACTGCTACAAGAAATCTTCCATGATCACATCCTTTCATGTTCAAAATTCTTCTCTTCGACAATTTTCGGAACAAAATGGTTGTGTTAGAGTGGGATTTACTTTTATATTATGTATTCTCTAGAAACAGCTTTATTTATAATAACTCCCAACTGGAAATAATCCGAATATCCATCAACACTTGGGTATGTTAACAGACTCTGGTATATCTGTACAAAGGAATATTTCTCAGCAACGAAAAGATACACCATTCACACGTGCAACTAGAGGAATTATCTCAAAGTGTGGACGCTGAATGAAAGAGATCAGGAGAAACAGAGCACACACACAGAATCCTTTCACTGAAAGGATTCTAGAAAACGCCAACTGGTTCATCACGGACAGAAGGAAGAGGGTAGTTTCCTGGAGACAAGACGGGGAGGAACACATAACGGAGGAGCATAAGGAAATGTGAAGTGATGGAGTCCTTCATTAGCTTATGGTGATTACCCATAGCCCAAACTCACCAAGTACACACATTAAATATTCGGACATTATTTGTCAAATATACCTAATGAAGCTGTATAAAAAAAAGTGCAACGGACATAATAATAAGTTGCCTAGATAAGACTATACTTTTCATTAAATTGTCATTTAGATGCAATGAAATTCACTCAATTTAAGTAAATCTGCTGAACTTGTATGACTGTTTACAATTGTTTAACAACGATAAGACCCGCTTCTTCACCATAAAGCTTTTCTAGTTCAAAAATCTGAAAGTTTTCTCCTTCCCTTTCGCACCCACCGGGCCCTGGAATTCCTAGTCCCCATAATTCTATATTTTTGGAGATGATTATACTTGGAACCTTTTGTGTGGGCTCACTTGGCATACGCTATGGAGTTCATCCACACCGTTCCATGCATTGGTCTCCATTTATGTTCATCTCGGAGCACTGCGTCATAGTCTGGCGAGGCTAGGATTCGTTTATGCATTTCTCACGTGTGGGCACACACGCCCGCTTCCAAATTCCGACGTTCAGGCGTCCGCGTCTCTGTGTGAGGACACGGTGCCCTGCCTCTGGGGCAAACACCTACCAGCCGGACCGCTGGCTCATCTGGCCAGCATATGGTCACCTTTACAGGAGGCCGCCGATGCCATGCTCAGGAGCGGACAGAGCCTTCTGTGTTCACATCTGTGAGCCGCACATGCGCACTAGACTGAAATGTAGGAGAGGAGAAATGGAGTGAGCGAGACAAAGGAGGACGGGGGAGGGAAGGGAAAGAGAGAGACTGTCGGGTGGACAAAGTGAAAATACAACAACGTCGGTTATGAAGCTCAGACCATCCCTGTTGATCGATGGAAGAGAAGTTTCCACGGCAAAGTGGCGGTCGGATCTAGCTTCCTACGTCTTGTGGCAGGTCCTGAAAGAGGTGACAACTATGACGTACACAGCGAATAACGGGATTGCTACCCAGCTCTCTTCTACAGCAAAGATCTCAATCATCACTAGCTTTCCAGTTCAGAAAATCTGACAGTTTTCAAATACGACCAAGTAGCCCACTAACAATAGAAACATACATGTCTGTGCGGCTGTCTTTGTTCTCACAAAGGAAGGCTGTTTGCAAAACGCACCCCCCATCCTCCACCCCCCACCCCCGTTTTGCCCTGCGCATAAGCCAGCCCTTGACCTCTCGGAGGCCTTCTCCTCGTCCCGCTTCTGGCTCTGGCTTCGCTGGTTTCAAATCCTTTCCCCAAATAAGTTTTCAGCTCCGCTCACGCCGCTGACATTTGCTTACACTGCCAACCCCTAGCAGATGGCGGAGGATTCTAATCAAGGGATTTCGTGCAGATCAACAAAAAATCTCTGGCCAGAATCGGGAGCTATTGTGGAGAGAGGGGGAAAGAAAAAATAGAAAGAAAGAAAAGAAAAAAGGAAAAAACATCCAGAACCACGTGTTTGGTGTCCTGCCTGCTCTCCCATCAGAGGTCCGCACGCTATTGACTTGCCCTCGGTCCTTCCCCGTGTCAGCAGCTCTTGGCTGTAATGGAGAAGCCACAGTCCAATGGTTTTTAAATACAATATCCTGGGTTTTTAAATACAATAGCCCATCTCTTCCTTCCCACCGGCTCCACATGCCTTTAGCAAATGGACACGAGGTACAGTGGTACCTCGAGATGTGAGTTTAATTCATTCCGTAACCTCGAGGCCTGGGAAACTATGAGATGCTCGAGTCACGGTAAACTGGTGGGTCGTGTGCAGCCGGCCGATCCGTGCAATGACTCCTATCTCAACTGTTGCTCGTATTTCAAAGCAAAAATCGCTCGCTCCACGGCTCGTATCTCAAAAATCTCGTAGGTTAGGGCACTCGTATCTCGAGGTACCACTGTAGATGGTTTCCAAGTTCAACTCTTCCATTGATTGAAGGTCAATGAATCTCCCCTCTGTCATTGCCAACACCTAAACTACCGCGTGGCGTGTGCGGTGAGAAAACGCAGGCCCACGTGGAGGTCCCAGGGCAGGGGGACGGCAGGGAGCTGGCTCCCCTCGCGGTCCAGGCTGGACCTGGGGCCTGGCCACGGGAAGAGCCGCCGGCAGTGAGATGAACGCGTCTCTCTCGGCGGTCCCTCCAAACGCAGCGAAAATGTACATCTACGATGACGGCTTCATTTGCATGTAAAGTAATGTAATTGCTGTATGGCAGCGAGACGGGGTGATTACGCAGCAAATTGTATGTGATCGTTTATGTCTGCTGAAATAGCTCCAACGCCTTTTTTTTTTTTTAATGACCTTAAATAGAGGCCAATTTCCCAGCATGTGTACATTAAAGAATGCATCTAAAAATGTTTTTTCTCGTCCTGCTGGTGTGGCTCAGAGTTGAGCGTTGACCTGTGAACGAGGAGGTCACAGTTGGACTCCCGTCAGGGCACAGGCCCGGATTGCGGGCTCGGTCCCCAGTGGAGGGCATGAGATTCTATCTCATCATTGATGTTTGTCTCTCTCTCTCTCCCTTTCCCTTCTTCTCTGGAATCAATTTAAAAACTTTTTTCTCGCCGAGACCGGTTTGGCTCAGTGGATAGAGCGTCGGTTTGCGGACTGAAGGGTCCCAGGTTCGATTCCGGTAGGGGGCGTGTATCTTGCTTGCGGGCACATCTCCACTGTGGGGTGTGCAGGAAGCGGCTGATCGATGTCTCTCTCTCATCGATGTTTCTGACTTTCTATCCCTCTCCCTTCCTCTCTGTAAAAAATCAATAAAATATATATTTTTTTAAAAAATGTTTTTCTCCTATACCCCTTACCAGCAAAATACTCATTCAGAGCATAGAATCGAAGGTGCGCATAAAATCCCATCTGCACGCGGCCTGCCTGCACTGAGGACTCCAATGTATTCCTAGCAGCTGCATCAGGACGTGGCGCTTCTAACGCTGGCGATGCTTTCCCATCAAGGCCATTACCAAACTGCAGGGGTTGGCATTCCTCACAGACCGCTCTTCATGAAATCACAGGCAGGATCGATAGCCAGCTCCTGGGATAACGGTACAGCAACCCGAGCTTTGCAGCTGTCCGGAAGAGAGAGTGTAGTATCCCTTCCACAAAACGGACAAGCGTACATCATCAACGTAGACAGGGTTTCCGACGGACTTTATAACGGCCGTAAGGGAAGAAGAATACCTTTCAATCACACAGTTGGGTCTACCACGGTACACAGGCTCCAATACATGATAAAGTTCAATTACTAATGCTTCTGTCCTACAGAAGTGCTTCGTGAGATGACGCGTTTGCCCGCGTGAAAATAAGTGTTGCTCTGGAAAGCTGGAGCAGATTGCTGTCTTCCTCTAAGGCAGCGGTTCTCCACCTCCCTAAGGCCGAGACCCTTGCATACAGTTCCTCATGGGGTGGTGACCCCCAACCATGAAATGTTGCTGCTGTGATGCATCGTGATGTAAACATCTGCGTTTTCCGAGGGTCTTAAGCGACCCCTGTGAAAGGGTCCTTCGATCCCCAGGTTGAGAACCGCTGCTCCAAGCCCTTTACATAACTGCGCAGTTAAAGAGATCTGCTTGCGTGGGGAAGTGCACCTTCGGGTGCTCACTGAGCGATTATTTACGGCCAACAGACATTCTCTGTCCTAAAACCGAAGATGTGGTCATTGAGGTTGGATCCCAAGTTTATGAATGTTTCTTGTATGTTTCCGTTGTGACATAACTGACATGTTTTTGTGAACGTATTACACGAGTCTGAAAAGAATCAAATGCGTTTTAAGGATAATTACTGGAGAGTTGTAGAAATATAAACAAATGAGTTCCCAGAAGTATCCTTTTTCTTACCGCACGGATAGGGGCTACTGCATAGTAGTGATGCGGGTGATGCATTTCTAAAGCATTGTCCCTTCAGGATGCTTCCTAAGAACTTTGGAGTTTCTCACCTGGATTTCAGGAAAAGCCAGACGGGAATGGATGGGAGAACGAACTCACCCTCCCTGGGAAGATGCAGGCTCAGAGGCTTTATGGAGCCAAGTCTCTGGCAGAGGAAATGCTGCTTGTTTGTTTGAAAATCGAATCAAATATTTAACTTTGAACGAGGCAGCGCTTAACCACCTTTCCATCGGAACGAGAGGGACTTGGCTCTCCTTTGTAATTGCTTGAAGAGGACTCTGTACGGGCTGTTACAGTGGGACAGAACTCTCACTGGATTGGGAGCGAAGAGAAATCTGTTCTTGGACTTACTTTCTATTGAGCATATTTCCTTTCAGACACGCATGCTCCTCCTCTTTAAAACGGTCGGGCCGAGACCGGTTTGGCTCCGTGATTAGAGCGTCGGCTTTCGGACTGAAAGGTCCTGGGTTCGATTCCGATCGGGGGCATGTACCTTGATTGAGGGCACATCTCCACTGTGGGGTGTGCAGGAGGCGGCTAATCGATGTCTCTCTCTCATCGATGTTTCTGACTTTCTCTCTCTCTCCCTTCCTCTCTGTAAAAAAATCAATAAAATATATTTTTAAAAATGGTCAGACCGAACTAAAGGGACCCCCGGGAATATTTTCATATCCAGGCCTCACGGCGATCGGTAGGCCATCTGCACCCGGACAAAGAAGGCTTTGGCGGTGGGTGGCTGAAGTTTTCGGGGACTGGCCGGAGTAGGCGCTGAGAATCTCTGGAATGTTCCGGAGGCCGCAGTAAAAGGGCTGTGATGCGGGGGCTCCGGAGACCGGATGTTGATTCTTGTTTAATTTTTCTTCCGACAAATGCCGCATGATGAGCGATGAAAGGAATTCAACTTCCCAGCAACCACCACTGAAATGGCACCGTCTGTTCAAACCCAGAAACCGCGTCCCTCCTGACAGCTAGTCTTTTCGTGGCCCTTTCCCGCAGGGAGTCCACGGGTCTTCGCTGTCCCCTTTCAGCGTGTGTCGAGCAGCAATTCAAATCTCTTAGAACCGGGGTGATCCAGGCAATCGGGGAAATCAGGGAGGATTATCAGTCAGTGGGCCTGGGCCTTATTAGGTGCTTTTCCAGGGCGCTCACCTCGTTAAAAACGCGTCTCCTACTGAGCATTCTCATCACACCGCTGTAGTGTCACTGGCACTTTCAGGCACCACGCACGACTTCCAGTCTTCACTCATTCACTCGCGCGTCCGACGAAATCATCCGTCTGGCACCGTGACCGCCAGGTGTGCACGGCTGTGGACAGACAGACGCAAACCCTCACCCCATGTGGCGCTGAGAGAGAGAGAGAGAGAGAGAGAGAGAGGGGAAAGAGAGAGGGAGAGAGGGAAGGATGGAGGATGTGAAACAGGAACTGACTCTAAGCAAGACAAACGAAAGTGCTGACAGTTGTGAGCGCATTCCGAGGCTGAAAGCAGGGGAGAGACTATAATTCCCCACAAGTGGAAAGTCACCCTGAGCTGCGTGTGGACCTGACTCTGGAGCGCGGCCGTGAATGCTGCGCGTGCACTTTCCCGTTTGATTTGTGGAGCCGTCCTCCTGGCCTGCATTGTTTTCTGTTTTCCAATTTCTCTCTCTCTCT
>PVJN01057603.1:0-12404 GCA_004026805.1 Lasiurus borealis
GCCCCAAACCAGATAACAAAGAGGATAGCTTGTGCCACCGAGAAATGTGTCAGGGGGGAGGAGGGTGGGCAGAGTGGGGGTTCAGGCTTAGGACTGCTCCACGGTGGCTGGTCACTTCCCTCCCAACGCCAGCACCTTTCAGCTTTGGCAGCCACATCTCGGGGGGGCCCTGACCTGGGTCTCTACAACCTGAGGCCAGCTCACGTTAGGATGAGGGCCTGGGCGCAGGCTGACCAGACTCCCCCTCTGCCCAGCCTTCTCTTGGTGCCCTCAGAGCACAGCATCGCCCTCAGCCAGCTCCCCGAGTTCCGTGGCCATCTCCGTCAGTTCAGTGGCTCTCCACCCTGGCTACAGTGTAGAAAAAACAGGATGCTTTTCAAAAACCACTTGAACACAAGATGCTCTGGCCCTACCCCATGACTCAGACTCTCTGGGGGTCCAGCCTAGGGCTGTTTTAAGGAGGTGCAGTGCTTCCTGATCACTGCTTCCCTGGGCAGGCCTGGCGGGGGGTGGCTGTCCATGTTCCTCACCTACTCTTCCAGGATTTACCTCTTCAAAACCCTTTAGAGCCCATGCTGTCAGGCTAGACCCACGCACTTCCCAGTGGCCTCCAGGTCTCTCGGAAGCCACCTCCTTTCTGACCCGGCTTTCTCTCCACCCCTGTTCTGGCCCCCCTTGCTCCTCGACTTCATCCTCCACCTGGACCTCGCAGCCACCACCCTGTCACTCTGTTTCTGAGCGCCACACTCCAGAGACCTACCTCTTTCACCCACTTGGACCCTCACTCTTGTGATTACACCCCACAACTCTCTCATCCCTCCTCCTCCTCCTTCGCACCATATCCTCATCGTCTAGGCTCCACTTGAATTTCACTTTATGTCTAAACACATTGAATAGTCACAGCCACTGAAACAAGTGCGCTCACTTAAGCCAGGAAGCAGTGGAACTAAGATTTGAACTTAAGCCACCTTGGGTTCAGGTGCGGCCCAGCACCCGTGGTTCTAACCACCACCCTCTGCCTTAGGGCCTCCCCGCCTCTGGGACCACTCGGCCACCCCTCTTCTCATTCCAACTCACTTTCTCTGGTGTCCTTCCGCCCACCCGGACCTCAGACCCACTGACCCAACCACCTGCTGTATTAGTTTCCTGTGGCTGCTGTAACAAATTACCACACACTCGGTGGCTTAAAACAACTCCGATTCAGTCTCTTACAGTTCTAGAGGTCAGAAGTCAGGAATCAGTCTCAATGGCTAACAGCCAAAGGGGCTCCGGCCCCCTCCTCCGCCCTCAAAGTGCGTCATTCTAGACGCTGCTTCCATCATTACATCGCCGCCCTCCTCCTCTGACCTTCTTGCCTCCCTCTGATTACAGTGGGGCCCACTTTCCTCACTTTCCCTCATTTCTCCCAGCCCCACACCCAGCCCTTCAGCCAGCCCAGCCCCGAGTCTTTACTTTCAGAGTAAGGCCAGGTCCACCCCTTTCTTGCGTCTACACTGTGACTCTCTCTGTTCGAGAGCTTCACACATCTTCCATTGTAGGGATGACACAGGAGCCTCCTAACTGGCCATTTTGCCTTGCTGGGATCTCTTCTCCACACAGCCCCAGAGTGATCTTCCCACTGGCTTTCTACATCCTTAAAATCCAGTCTTTGTCCTGGCTGCAGTGCCCAGGTGCCCTGGCTGACCTGCTTCTAAGCCACATCCACCATCAGGCCCTCTGTGCTAGGCTTGCTGACGCTGTCCTTGCCATCTTGCTGGCTCCAGGGCTCTCCACCACAGGACCTTTGCACTTGCTGTGTCCTTTGCCTGAAGCTCTTCCCCAGGCATTCACATGGCTTATTCCCTCCCCTGATTCAGGCCTTTGCCATCTGCCACCTGTCAGAGATGCCTTCCCTGACCACTGTCACTCCAGAACATTATGGAACGCATTGCTATGTGTGGTTGACGCATGTCCTGCCTGCCGCAGTGACACTGAGCTTGCTGAGGGCGGGCCCGTGGTATTCACTGCTCGAATGCCAATACTGAGAACAGTGCCTTTCTCGCTTCCGCCCCTCCATCAGTGTGAAAAAGAACACCAGAGGAGCGAGGGAAAGCCGGTTGAGCTGGTCTGTGAGACTTGGAGGATCTCAGAGAGTGAAGCAGGGAAGGGCATTCTGGTCAGTGGGGGCAACGTGGGCAAAGGGCCAGGCCACTGCCCTGAGGGAAGCAGGAAAGCAGGTGTCTGAGGAGGAGGAAGAGCCCGTGAGATCTTGGCAGAGGGAAACCTCTCTCCCAAAATAGATCGGGGAGACCATCAAAGGGCTGAGCCAGAGGGATTCCTCAAGAAGGAACTTCCACAGACGCGGTCCGTGCAGCGCTCGCCCTCCCTCCACGCAGGCACATAGAGGATCACACCTGACGGGACTGGGGACAACTGGTTAGGAACTCTGCTTAAATGTCATGTCTCCATGCCAGTGAACGCCTTCCATGGCCAGTTAACACTGGAGGAATCTCAGGCACCCTCTGGCTCTTTTCCCAAAGGCCCTCCCAATAAGGAGTGACAAGGTCAAACTTGGTTTCCAAAGTGCCTTCTGCCAGGCGCAGTGGTGAGGAGGGGAGAAAGGGGAGACCAGAGGAGGAGGCTGGAAGAGGAAGGCAGGAGGTGACCAGAGGCCAAGACCTGGGCCCAGGTTTTTTCCCCTTAGGTTGAAAGAGTCAGCCCCTGTGGCTCAGGAGGCCCAACCTGGGTCACCCTGCCTTCCCAGCAAGAGCAACGAGAGCCCTCTCTGTCCCCCCGGCCCCCAGGGAGAAGCACCGGGAGCAGAGCGCAGGCACAGGGGCGGGCTCCACGCCCACGGGCCCTGGTGAAGGTAGGTCCTTCCGTCTGGACCCTCTCGGTGGTTGGAGCCCCATGCAGGGATGTTGTAAGTGGGGCTCCTGAGGCCCACCTCCAGGGGCCCTCTGACCCCTGAGACAAGCACTGGGAGGCGGGGCCCAGCCTGCGCTGCCCTCAAACTGCTCCTGCCTTCAGCCCCCGAGGACCGCCTGGCCCAGCTGCTGCAGGTGCTGCAGGACCTCCAGGAGGCGCACCGCTGCAGCCCCGCCAGCTCCCCGCGCTCAGAGCCCAACGGCCTCCTCGAGCTGCAGACGTGAGGCCCGGCCTGCATTCCCTCACCGAGCCCCTGCCGGGCCTGGACACTCCTGGTGCATCCCCGCCCTTCGCCCCAGCCCGCTCCTTGGGGTACAGGGTCTGGGTCTCTCCTGGGCTGGGTGAGCTTGGTAGCCAGGAACCAGGGGACCCAAAAGCCCAAAGCTGACGGCTTTGGCCCTTCAGCACCCACATGGAGTCTCCAGGGGAACCAGGGCCTCCTGCTCCTCCGAGAGGCCTGGCTGCTTCCTGCCCTGCAGCTGTCACTGCCACTAGCCCAGCCTCTCCAGGGACCTCCACTCCTGCCCAGGGCAGACCCAGCCAGGAACTACTCCTGAGGTGGCCCACACACACCCAAGTGGACTGGCACTTCCTTACGCAGAGAGGAGGGCGGGAAGGAGAGCCCAGGAGAGCAGGCCTTGACCTCCGCACCCACTTGGCTCTTGGCCACCACTCCACCTGCTCTCCTCACAGCCGCTGGCCGCGCCTCTGGGAGAGCATCGCAGTGCTCTATCGCCAACAATAAACCTGCTGTAACTGTGGCTCTGGGCTCTCATGTGGGGGCCAGAGGAAGGAGTGGGTGCCGGGGTGCTTGGTGGGGAGGTGGCCAAGGACTGGAGCCCCAATAGCCTCTGCCGCCCCATCCCTTCTCTTTTTCTTCCCTCCCTCCCAGGGGGCTCCTTTGTTCTCCAGCGGCTGTCCCCACCATGGCCCCTGGGTTCCATACCTCCACCCCCCGCACGCCACATGGCCTGCCCTGGCTCGCCCACTGTCCTCTCCCTGCAGCCCCGACAGGCTGCACGTGTCCTGAAGACTCATCATGCCGACTCACGTGGCCTGGCCCTGCCCGTGTTCCTTCCGCCAACCCTTTCTTCAAAGCTCCCTCTGGCCATCACCTCCCTGCCCGCATCCCGACCCCTCTCTAGGTACACAGTAATCTCCAACATAATTAACAAGATGGGGAAGGGGCAGGAGCTTCCAACACATTCTCGCAGTCTCTTATCTAGCCAAGCTCGGAGGCTTGCCTGTGGGTCTTAGGCTGGGACAGTCCGCAGCTGACTAGCAGGCCCTGGGACAGGGCCATCCGGGCAGGCTGCATACTGGGTTCTTTGACGGGTGGTAGAGAAAGCAAAGGGGAAATGAAGGAACAGGGTCTGCCTCTTCCCCTCTGCCCTGTGGCTTTTGGGGCCATGTTGACCTTTGCTCCTGGCCACAGCCTTGATGGGGACAGTGGACCCTCCAAGAAGCCCACCAGCCCACCCCGTTGGATGTTCATTGCCTCTTGGTTGCAATGCTACCATCTATGGAGCTCATGAGCCTCTTTGCAGGGCTCGGTGACCCTTCTCCCTTCCTGGCTCAAGGCGTGGGTCCAGGGGTGGCTGAGCTTGCTCTGCCCCTGCCCCATCATGAACACCTGGTTCTCTGGCTACGTCCTTAGTGCCTCACACAAATCCTCAAATCCTGTTGGAACTTTGATTTCAAGGAGATCATGGTCAGGAAATATGGACCTCACAGTCTCCAAAGCCCTAGGGCAGGGAATGAAGGGGAGAGATGTGCACTGGTTGGGGCTGCAACAAGTAGAATTCTGGATTTTAAATGCACAGATACAGCTACCTCCTGGCCACACCCACCGCCCTCTCTTTTAGTGGATCCTGGGATGGACATGGCTACCACAGCCAGAAGGGCAGTTAAAATGAATAAATGCCTGGCACTGTCCCCACCGTGTATGTACCCCTGCCCTTAGGGTCTCCTCTCAGCTCTGAGCAGAGCTGCCTACAGTACCATGTTCTTTTCTGAAGCCTCGTGAGAAAAAGGAGAGGCACAGAAGAGACGCCTGTCTGCCCATGACACAGGAAAATGCCAGAGGTCACACTTCCCCCTGTACAGGGATTCTACACCAACACCACACCCCATCAGGATCGCCAGGCCTGTTGTTTGCCCAGGGTGTCCGGGCAGGACCCCCGGATGTTGTGAGGCCTGAGCCCAGGGAGCTGGCAGACAGCACAGGGCAGGCACCCTGGGAAGCCCAGAGTGGGTCCAGCAAACAGAACATGCATCTTTCATCCCCTGGGCCTGTCCCCTAGGAAATCTGGAAAAATTCTCACAACTTCCTCTTGGAAATTCCTGTCAAAGTATAGTTTTCAAGTATATTTTAAAAAATGACTCACACAAATACAAAACGAAAATGTATCAAAGATTTATTACATGAGGAAATGAGTGTTTGGCAAAGCTGGCTCATAGAGCATTTTGAGAAGCGAGGTACATATTAGTAAGCATTCTGAGAAAAGAATGCTAGAATAAAATTGTGATGTTCCCTGTGGGATAGAAATGTACAAGTTCATAAATAACTCCAGTGTCTGGGTTCTAATAGGATAATATCAAAATCAAACCCAAGTCCATTCCCCAAGATTAGGGATTGGCCAACTTTCTGAAAAGACCCAGGCGTGCAAGTTTTGGTCACAATTATTCTCAGAGCACAAAAGCAGCCACAGACAATGAGTAAACAAATGGGCTTAGCTTAGTTCAATAAAACTTTACTTACAAAAACAGGTGACAGGCTTGATTTTGGTCTGCAAGCCCTCTCAGGTTCTCTGCCCTAGATATTAAATAACTCTTGGTGCCAAAACTGGTTTGGCTCAGTGGACAGAGCGTCGGCTTGCGGACTGAAAGACCCAGGTTCGATTCCGGTCAAGGGCATGTATCTTAGTTGCGGGCGCATCCCTAGTAGGGGGCGTGCAGGAGGCGGCTAATCGATGTCTCTCTCATCGATGTTTCTAACTCTATCCTTCTCCCTTCCTCTTAAAAAAAAAAGAAGAAGAAATAAAATAAATAACTCTTGGTTAGGCCTGTTCAACAATGCTGCAGGATGACACTGACAGAACACGCCCCCTTCGCCTATTTCTGAGGTTGGATAATGTGTTTTAACACCCCTTTTCCCAGCAGCCTCTTTCACAATTGTGTGGGGGCAGGGCTATCTTATCAGAAGATGGGGATGGTCACCGCCTTCTCTTTGAGTCACACCAAAACTGAGTCTCTGAAGACTCTGGATCTTGTGTTGATTTGGGAATCAAAGGACCAGTGTGATCAGAACTCCCAAAGACAGGGCATACTTCCACAGGGGCAAGGAGAGTGAAGCCCCTGCTGGCTGACACTCCTCACCCTAGCTCAGTTAAGGGCAGCCAGCCTCGACACATCCAGGCCCTGCAACCCTGGCAAAGATAGCATCCTTGACCCAAACTTTGCCAGGATAACTCAGAAGAGAGGGTTACAACCTCAGAGCATCATTACCTTAATTGTTTTTCTATTCCTCAGCAGTTAAAGAGGTGCCCACCAGCTTGAACTGGAGAGTCAAGGTGTTGGTGGGGGCCTTGCCCCAGGACTAGAGGCTCAAGCAGGGAAAAACGGCCCTTTCCAAAAAATGGCCGTGGAAGCTCAGATTTCCTTTGGGACTTCTTGGCTGCTGCCCAGACCTAGAGAAACAGCTGGGAAGCTGTTAGGGTTCTAGCAGCTAACCTGAGACTCCAGTCCCTGTTGCTTCAAACAGTTCAGGTCAGGGTCTGCAGATTATACTAAACTGGAGTCTGCAGATTATCAACCAATCAAAACAGGGACAGATGCACTTATCCCTCCCAGAGCCTCGCACACCTATATATGTATATACCTGCCTACTGCTTAGCCCTCACCAACTGTACCCCTGACGAGAAGCTCGCTAGGTCACAAGGCAACTTGACAAATCAGTTACAACATAGCCAAGGGCTCTTTTTAGCAATCTGTCAGGCAGCTCTGGCTGGGGGCTTATCCAACACAGCCACAGGTTCAAGCCGCCACACCCACCCATAACCCAGAGCTCCATTCATCCAGGGCACATTTCCAATGACGGCTCAAGGGGTGTGGGGAGCAAAAAGAGGTCGAGCTCAGGGTTTCCCCTTAGCCTAGACAAAGACATCGCAATACGCAGAGTAGCTCCCAGCTCTCTGAACGCGCGACGAAGCAAAGCCCCGCGGGCGCAGAGCCACCAGCCTCCCTCGTCCCTCCCTCGGTCCCGGCGCCTGCGCAAGGTCCTCCGTTCCCCTAGGGGGCGATAAGCCAGTCTTTACACGGGCTTGGCACCGTCGGCCAACTCCGGAAGCGGTAGCAGCCGCTGACCCGGAGGAGGTTGCGTTCAAGTGCTCTGGAGGCTGCGGTGGGGCCGCGGAGCCTCTGGAGGCGGCTGCGACGCTAGGATGAACGCCCCTCCTGCCTTCGAGTCGTTCTTGCTGTTCGAAGGCGAGAAGAAGTAAGCAGCCGGGGCGGGGGAGGGTCGGGCGAGGGCTCGGGTCCTCAGCTCCTGCAGATTCTGGGGCTTCCCCTGCCCTCCTCTTCCGGGCGAGCGGCGGGGAGCGATTGGGTGTTTGGGGGGAGCGGGCGGGAGGCGGGGATTGGAAAGCAGCTTTTCTTGAGCGTCCGCACCTGTGTCTGCCCAACGTAAGGTCGTCCCGCAGACGGCGAGTCTGCCTGTGCGGATGAGCACGCTGAGACCAGAGGGAAGTAGCTGGGGCCCCCGGGGAGGGCTGTCTGTTTTGGAACTCAGGGTGCCTGTGCTGGCACCTTCTCCCTTGTCTCCCGGACCGCCACCGTTATCCTCGCTGCAACCAGGGTGATGGTTCTTAGACTCATACCCCATCTCCATCCACCGTGCAAACCGTCACACTCTTCATTGCTTGCGGGGCGAAGGGAAACGCAGTCCAGTGGTCAGAGAGCTTGCAGCCCCACTTAAGGACTGGGTGGTATTTCTTTGGGCAAGTGACTCGAGTAACTTAATCGGCCTGAGGCCTACTTACCTCTTCTGGAAAATGGGCCTTTTAACTGTATTAAATCACAGTAAGTAAATGTAGGGGGAGAGTAAGTGAAGTAATTTGTGTAAAGTGCTTAGTCCAGGCTAAGAGAAATTTGGCTTTTCAAATTTCTCTTCGCCTGGTATGCAGGGCTTTATACCCTAGCCCTTGCCAGCACCTCATTCTTTCTTTAGAGCGGGGACTTTTGGCAGTGTCTGCAAACATTTTTTGTTGTCATAAAGGGGTGTTACTGGCATCTAGTGGGTAGAGGCCAGGAATACTACTAATATGTGCAGGCAGCCCTCTACCAAAAAGAATTATCTGGCCTAAAATGTCAGCAGTGCCAAGACCAAGAAACGCTGCTTTGCTTTAGGAAAAAGGAGCGATCCAAAGCAGGCGAGGGTCCTACAGATCAGCGTGTAACTTGGGTCAGAGTAGACACACACTGAGCCAGAGAGGTCATTACAGGTGAAGAGGTTGAGAAAGGCTTCTAGAAGTAGGTGGGACCTGAGTCTGCCTTAAAGGGTGGGGCTTAGACTCAGGGAGGCCGGCTCTGCCCCCATCTCTTGCCTCTGTCTCTTCCTAGGATCACCATTAACAAGGACACCAAAGTACCCAATGCCTGTTTGTTCACCATCAACAAAGAAGACCACACACTAGGAAACATTATTAAATCGTAAGTTCCAAGTCAAGGGCTCTCAGGGGCTGTGTCTCTCCCCCCCCCACCCCCCACTCCATGTTTAATGGTGTTCTTTGAGGCAAAGTACAAGTTCCAGAAGATTTTATTTTCTTTTTTTTTGGTTAATCCTTACCTGAGGATATTTTTTCATTGATTTTTAAATAGAATGGAAGGTGGGGGGAGGGAGTAAGACACATGGATTGGTTGCCTTCCACACATGCCCAGACCTGGCTGGGGATGAAACCTGCAACCCAGGTATGTGCCCTCGACCCTTCTATGCATGGGCCAATGCTCTAACCACTGCGCACACCTGCCAGGTCCGAGAGATTTTCTTGTATCTCTGAGCTGCATGGAGTCCTGGTTGCTTGCTCTGCTAGTTTACTCATTCCAGTGCCTTTTCTTCAAAATGACACTGACGGATACCTGTTCACACAGACACATTTCTCTGCATTGGCTCATTTATCTTACTAAAGTAAGTGAATATGCAGGAAACCCCAGGAAAGTAGGCCTCCTTGTGGTTTTGTGCTAATGAGCACTGAGAAGTATAGTCAAGGTTATTTCCCACCCTCCCTGCCCATTTGTGACAATGACCTCAGTGACACCTAATATCCTAAGATTGTAACTGGCATCCTAAGATTGTAACTGAGTAAAATAAGATTGTAACTGGCATCCAGAGATTGTAACTGAGTAAAATAAGAGGAAGAGGAGAGAGGGGATCAGTGGGCATCTGATACTGGTTGATGCGTGTTTGTTTACACCAGTGAAGTCCTGGCCAGGTAGGTGGTTAACAGTGTGATTGATGTTCTGCCCAGGGACTTGTCATTTCACTGAAAAGTACCATCAGTGCAGGAGGTTTGTGTGTTTGAGACGGGGTTGAAGCCTGCCTGGTCTCCTGGTATAAATAGAGGGTGGTGTTACCCATCTTTTGGATGACTCCCACCCTGAACCAAGCCAGTGGTTCACCCCGGCTCCTTTGGGGCCCTGCTGCTGCTCTGCTGTATGAGTTGTCCTCACCTAAGCAAAGGCTCTCCTCCTAGGTGCTCACACTTGGCTGAGCTGCTCTGGAGAAAATCCCGTGTGCCCAGCAAAAAACATCCCTTCACTTCACCACCTCACAGAACAGACCGCAGGGGGTAGACAGCAGCTGCTAATCTGTTGCCTAAAAGACATCCATTTTCCAAACTGCTGAGTCGGGGGCCTTCTCCCCCGGCACCTTTAATTTGCTGTCAGATGCTTTTTGAGTTGGGAATAGGGCTTTTGTGTTCTGGCTTACTGAACATTGGTGGATTTTTACTGCCTAAGGAAGTCTCTTTCAGCATATTGCACGGTCTGACTTCCTTCCCCTAAGGCAGCAGTTCTCAACCTGTGGGTCGTGACCTGTTTTCTGATGGTCTTAGGCTCTACAGCAGGTTGAGAATCACTAGTAGGGTCACCTAAGACCATCAGAAAACACAGATATTTACATTACAATTCACCACAACACAAGGAACTGTATTAAATGGTCGCAGCATTAGAAAGGTTGAGAACCACTGCTGGAAACCTTGTTTACCAGAGCTAAGGTTCTTAATCCTCATGGATATGGGGGGGAAGGGTGTGTGGGAGGAGTTCCCATATGTATATCCTCTCCAAAATATCTGTTTTACTTGTTTTGGGAGGGGAAAAACACAACAAAGTCAAGGGCAAGGGACACCTGGTGTCAGCTGTCAGCTGCATTTGCTCGCAGGCCTTAGCCCAATGAGAAGAGCCCTTGTCTAGAAGCCTGGCACTAGGCTCAGCCTCTTCACTGTTCATCCCTGTTTCTCAGACAGCTGTTGAAGGACCCACAGGTGCTGTTTGCTGGCTACAAAGTTCCCCACCCCTTGGAGCACAAGATCATCATCCGTGTGCAGACCACACCAGACTACAGCCCCCAGGAGGCCTTCACCAATGCCATCACAGACCTCATTAGTGAACTTTCCCTGCTGGAAGAGCGATTCCGGGTGAGGAGCCAGCCATTCAGGAGTGGGGTGGGGTGGTCTGGACGTCATCTTGTATGTACCAGAAATGTGGATTCTCATGCCCATACCTAGGATTGACCCGAGTTGGGTTTATTTGGGAGGAAGGAGCAGAGATGATGACAGAACAGGGACTTCTACCATGGCCTCCAGGAAGTGTGAATAAGGTTATGGAGTTGAGGCTGCCTGGGGCCTGCTGTCTGCATTCTAGTCTCCATGGAAGCAAGGGGCCTACTGTCCCTTAGTGCTGCTCCTCCAAGTCTGTTCTCTGGTGCTGGCTGCTTTTGTGGTTGGTAAGGCCTATGTGTGTCCAGGGTATTTGGTCTATCTAGAGGGCAGCTCATCCTAAGATGGGGTCACAACTGTTCAGGCAGGGAATTTCAAAGTCTAGACAGTTTAGGAAAGAGCCAATCTGTCAGCTTTCAGCTTACATATCAGAAAGCATCTCAGCTCCACCTGACTCCCATCCTCGGCAGCAGGATGTGTGCTGCAGAGATGTGATGGGGCTGGTGGGGCAGGCTCAAAGAGTCCCTAGGGTTACTGGTTGCCCAGCTCCCTAGAGCTGTTCAGGGCCTGGTTTACTGCCCACCCCACCACCACTTTTTCTTCAGTTCATGCTGCACTCTGGAGCCATGGAAGCAGTTTCCTGGCAGACCTTGGTTAGGGATGCTAGGGCTGAGTTTCCAACACCCTGACCCAGCATTCCAGCTAAGTGCACTGCCTTTCCTTTCCCTCAGGTGGCCATCAAAGACAAGCAAGAAGGAATTGAATAGTGGACTGGAAGCAGTCTTGCTTGGCCAGTTCCTACCCTGCACTGGGCCCGTTTCCAGGCACCAAGTGGAAGAGAGCAGCTTCTCCCAACTGTGGCCTCCTTGGAAATAGCCCAGTGATCCCCTCACCCCCGACACCACTGTATCCTGTACATAGATTCTGTTTCATCTTCCTAATAAAGTGTGGTAGGAGAAGACCCGGTGTGAGCTGAAGCAGAGGTGACTTAACAGCAACTAGATTGCCAGGCACAGCAGAGGTAGATGACCCGTCTCAAAGCTACTCTGGGGCCACACTGCAGAGTAGATTGGCCTAGAGATCCGTATTTGTCTGAGAGGATAGCAGAAACAAGTGCATTCTGAACCGCCTAAGAACCTGGGTGCTGTAGGGAAGGCAGTCTCGAGCAAAAGGAAACTGCTCAAACCCATGTACTTCCATAAATCTCTTCTGTAAAAGTCCCAGCTGCCAGGTCAACCTGTCTTACTCAAAGTAGCAACACCAGAAGGGGCCCACAAACAACTCTCCCAGGCTTCTCTCATACAGTAGCAAGTTTAATAAAAATATTCATAGAAAGATCCCCATCCCATTTAACCCAAAAAGTCGAATAAGTTAAGTTGTATCCCTGGTACTTTGCAATAGAGGCAGGAGCTCCTCCTGGAAGCTAGTATCTCTCCCAGATGGCTACAATGTTGGAGTCTGTCAGAGCGGTGAGGTAGGTAAAGTTGGGGTTGGCCACCACTGTGTTCACCATGGTCCTGGTCACTGTCTGGCCGAGGGCCCGAGGTTGGGGCCACTTAAGGATCTGGTAAGGAGAGAGAGGGGCAGGGTTCCTTCTTAGATGCCAGCCCCGTATGCTGCACCATCCCAGCAGGGAGGGAGAGGAGCAAGCTGCATACCTGTGTGGGGGCCTGTGGGGTTGCCGGCAGTGGAGGCTGCTGCATCAAGATGTGCCTGACATCGTAGATCCACACGCTGCCCTCCTCATCCCCACAGAGCACAATGCCCTTGTCTGCCAGGACACAG